>SRPO01000074.1:0-85767 GCA_018360065.1 Claviceps pazoutovae
ACTCTTTTTTTTTTTTTTTTTTTTAATAAACCGAGCGTTCCCTGATTTCTTACCGTTGCCGGATATCCCAAGCTGATGATGACAAGTAAGGGGCGTGGGCTTATCGCGGCATCGCCATGTAAAACGACCTGCTTAGTTGTGAGAGCTGTTGAATACCTTAGACGCTCGTTACAATACGTCCCCCTTGTCGCATTTTCGCACATGTATGATATGAGACTGGTGTAGCTGGTGCGCATGCCTACTGGCTAGAGTCGCTGTTGACCAGAAATTCTACACCTCGGTCCTGTCGGCTTCAATACCACGAGTTCCCCCCCCCCCCCCCCCCCCCCCCCTCTCATGGTATGTAAGACATCATGGACCATGGTAAGTATATAACCTTCCTCGCGCAGAAGTGCTTTTGTTCAGCGTTTACTATCATAGCTGAAAGTAGCTTAAGTAAACAACAGCCAGATAGATATCAGTGTAAGAAGAGTTCAATTGAGAACATGCTCGTAAGGGTGCCCGGCGTGAAGTATACTACATAGTAGTCCATACTTCGCCACGTCCGTGTAGGATATTCGTGAGACAAAGGCCCTGTAGCAGGCCTCATTGTTGAGTCTGCTACATGTGAGAACATACAACCGAACCCGAGAAGTCTTCCTGAACATTCTCTCATCAGTCCTATAGCACGCTCAAGCTTTTTGTTTTCTTTCTTTTTCTTTTACAGCATATTGCTAGACGTCGTTTGAAGTCCCCAATCGATCAGAAGCTGGCGAAACGGTCTGGTGCTCGTGCACTGCATACCATGAGCTTCATGCTGGTTCCGAATTGCTCGCATTCGGATAGCAAAGATTCATCGTTCCAAATACTTTTCTCGTGTGGGAGTCCAGCGGTATCTTCGTAGCATCGGCTATACCACCATCGACCAACACGAGAAACAATTCTGGTAACGTGGTCATCCGCCGGGAGGCTTTCATCACGTCTCCTCAACTCTGCGGCCAGACCCGAGACATGATTGTCCTTGCCAAGTCCAGACTGTATTTTTTTACTTGTTTGACTACCGGTCTGCAATAACGATCCGGTAACAGGAATGCCGATTCGGGCGGTTTTGATGTCGGCATACCCCATGGTCCCAAGCAGACGCGTGATGAGATCAGCTGTGGACGCTCGGAAATGCACGGCTGGATTCTGCAGCTGGATCTTCGCTCTCAGATTTCGAACAGTGCGTTGGCCACGGCTACCCATGTCATTGAAAGTAAAGTCCAGAATGGACAATTCGATGTAGCCACCCGGACGCAACACGCGCCGCGCTTCTCTTAAAATGTTTCGGTGATGCGATTCTGGTGCCACAGCGGGGAAGCGATATACCACCGCGTCGAAAGTCTGTGCTGCAAACGGGAATTGATCCAGATGCGACGTGTACCTGATCTGGTGATGGTTTGCAGGGCTTGAGGGAAATGCTTTCCAGGGCTTCTTGGCTTGAGGGGGGACTGGTGGTCGAGGGGAAAGGTTGAAGACTGAGATGGATGGATATGTTTCGGCTGCGTAGAATGACCAATCGTCGTTTCCGAGACCGTCGATGACGAGAATTGAGTGGCTGTTGGCTAACGTCTCGAAAAAGGGCAACTGATGCCGGATTTCGCCGAATAAGACGTGTCCAAAGGTGAGCCACTTGCTGACTGTCATGGATCCTACACGTAGATTGACTTCAGAGAAAGGTAAGGGTGTCCCATCATTTGCGGAGCTAGCACCAAAGTCAGATAATATTGTTTGGAACGAGGACGAGCTATTTCTTTTTGCACCGGACGCACGTTCCATGTGAACCAAGCTGTTGCTTCTTCCATGCTCAGCGAGGGCCGCACTGGGTAGCTGATTCGCAGGAGGATGCCGGAGCTTTTGCAGTGCGGTCGGGAAGCGCTCGCTTTCCAACATACCCGCGCTGCAGCGGTTCACATCTGTACAGGCTTCAACTTTTGAACGCGCCAGATCCTCGAAGGTGTCGCGAACAGATGTTGGAGTTTGGAGAGCATCTCGTTTCTTCAACTTGTCCTGGTATACTTCCAGGTGGAACGGGACGCCTTCCGAAGAGGCAGTAGATGGAGGTCTTCTTGTGCATTCGCCGTCGAGCAAATCGTTGTACTCATCCCAAACTTCATCTTCGAAAGGAGGGTCCGCGGTATTTGGAACTACAGCTGTTGCAGTGGCAAGTGGATTGGCCAGTCCGGGGCTGCTCAAGCTTGCGTGCATCGTACAATCCGAGCCACTTGGTGTCGGTGGAGAGAATGCAAGAAGGTCATTTTCGCGCAATCGAACGTTTGGAAACACTATACAGCTCGAGTGCGTGTCAGAAGCCGGTTTATCCTCGCTATTCAGTGTTGATTGGTCCATTGAGAAACCAGGCACCGGATTTGGTGAAGTCCTTGTCATTAAATTCGTCGCAATGGACTGAGAGTCATAGAGCTCCGTTTTCGCATTCTTGCTTCGCAGGTAAAAGCCGGCTCGAAACGGTTGGGAAAAGCTCCGTGGAGATGGACTCTTATGGCTTTTACTCTTCACCACTTGTGAATAGCGATCAAGCTGAGCAAGCTGGCTCGATCGTTCACTGTCCTTGGAGTCAGAGTAGTCGACTGCTGATGATGAAGCTGTATCGATGGATGATACTTTCGCAGACGATTGACATGACTGCTGCTGTGGTGACTGGTCCCGATGGCGAGGCGTCGACATACTTTGAAAGGCAAAGGACGAGTCAGTCGCAGGGTGATCTTTCGCAGGCCGCGGATACATAGTTTCCCCTCTTGTATCTCCTTCAGCGTCGGCATGCAAAATCTTCGCCCCCTCGTCTTTGTCGGTGGCATCAGTGGTGTTGTAAGAGGTGACGGAAAGATGATCAACGCAATTGACGTTGGCTGCTATCTGCTCCTTTTTCTTGCCTACTTTTGCACTGACTTGATCCTGTGCCCGGCGAAAGAATTTCCATTTCAAGGGCGAGAGCGGAAAATTATTGCCTTTTTTCTGCGCTGGATGTAACGCACTCGGTTTTTCGCGTGTGGATCGTGTTGATTCTATAAAAGACCCAATGGGAGAAAGAATGCCAGTGTCGAAGCTTGGTGAACGCGACGTAGAGCAAGCGGTGTTGATCGGCTGAGGGAGCTGTAGTGGAGCATCGGGAACCGAACGCAACCTTCGCATCGATCGTCTGAATGCAAGGGCAGATTGTAGAGCAATGCCTCTTGAAGGTATTTTGTCCGATGGCCGACGAATGTTCTCAGAACTTTCAACAGATAGGGAAGACTTGCCGTTTGGGGGGCTCATTACAAGGCGAGGTAGTGGCAGGCCTTCTGAAGAAAGTATCGAGTTTGTATCAGAATATAGAGAAGCTGCATGGTTGAGCTCGGGGCGAGATATATCGAAAGTTCTATTCCTGTTATCGGCGACTTCTCCACCCAAAATAATGACTGGGTTGACCCTGTCAGCCAGAAAGGTATCCGAGCTTGTTGAGCTGTCAGGCGATGAATGGGTGTTGGTCGCTTTCCGGGTCAAAGCAGAACCATCACTTCCTCTGCGTCTATGAGTAATGCCGATTCGGCCATAGCCCTCGTGGCCAGTACCCGCCATAGGGCCTTTCCGTACAGGGCTTTTAGTTTCCGCTTTCTCGTCGACCTTGACTGCGCCGTCAGAGGCAAGTTTTCGTCTTCCGAAAAAAGGAAACCTGGTTCGTGAAGACACTTCTGCGTTTGCTTGCGATCTCTGAGCTGATATCACGGGCTCTGATGCGCCTTTGAATCGCATTCCAGGACCCGTTGGAGAGTTTGGATACGTTGATGCGCGTTCACGCTCGTGGCAAGGCAGACTTGATGTTGAAGGAGTATTTCTGGTCTGTAGAAGCGAGGTGGCGGACCACGCAGGAGATTTAGGCCCGACACATTTACCACCTTGTATTTTGGCGCCGCGTACAGTAGACTTCAAGTTGCTCTGTATGATTGGAGTGGCTGCAGAGAAGTGTGGATTCATATCTGGCGTATCGTTTCGTCTTGGGCGAACAGGTGGACTTGAACGTGACAGAGGCGAAGCATCTTGACGGCGGGGACTCTGTGGGTTGAACAGAATCTCCCTATTTCGATCATGCTGCAGACTATTCAATTTCGACTGTTCATCGACGTCCTTAGACTGGCGAAGTTTTGGTGAACGGAGACTCGGCGAGGGACTTGACGGTGATGGTGGTAATCTGCTCCAGTAAGCTTTTCTGGTTCCTTCTTTTACAGTTGAGTTAGATGAAGAGGACGCCAGAGATTCGCGAACAGAAGCAAGGCCAGCGGGATCAAGCGTCTTCAAGTCTACTGCGTGAGAAGAACTTTCGGCACATCGCCTTGTGACAGGGGGCCTGTTGGAGGATGCGCTGTGTTGGCGCGGAGTCGTACAGGGCGCCGGAACACGACTAGGTGTAACAAAATCGGGAGATTGGGATGACATTGAAGTAGGTGTTGTGTCCCGACTATATGTTTCGCCGGGTCTGGACGAACCTGACAACTTGGGCGAGGGGCTCCCGCTCATAGCACTCGCTTGACTGCTTTCAGGAAACCACAGTGAGACTGGAGTTGGCGGCAACGGATTCTGCGTTGCCAGTAGATATGAAACGTCAATATCTTGTCGGTCTTGGTGTTTTTCTGATGGCAGAAAGTCGCGATAGCGGTCAAGTTCAGGATAAACGGTGACAGGTCTGACTGGCAGCCCAACTCGGCTTTGCGCCGAACTTTCGGTAGCCTGCCGACCATGATGGATCTCTAGGCCTCCGTCTTCTGGCCCATGAGATCGATAAGCCAAGCTTGCAGAATAGTCGTTTCTCAAAACGGGGGGCGAAGAGTCAGATCCGCAAGGCACAAGCGGTCGAAACTGTTTGTTCAGGGCCCGCGATGTTTTCGAGGTATTGCCAAGTAACCTAGTGGACGATGAAGAGCCTGTGTCTGCCCGAGTGTTAAAGTGTTTGGAGTTCGATGGTGTTGTTTTCTGAGGATTGAGAGGGCTTCTCGGTGAAGAACGAGGGAGAATGGGCCTCCCGGAGTCAGGAGACCAATCCACATTATTGACAACATGGAGTGATGGAGTTCCCACTTGAAGGATATCCAACTTCTTCGGTCTGTTTCGCTTTAGAGGTCTGGGGATAGCGCCTGCAACGACATCTTCGTTCATTCTAAGCCCATATCTATCCGATGGCCCGGCAGAGAGGTCATCGTCCATCATTCGGAACGTCATGATGTTTCGAGATTCCCTGAGCAAGGTGCCTAACTCTTCTTTTCTTCAACGCCGAAACGGTTTCAAGTGCTTGCAAAGAGACCTCGATACTGAGTTGCAAACTGGCTCCGGGACAACAGAGTTGCCTAAGTGTGAATACTGTCAAACGTAGTGGCCGTTTCACGATCACGTCTATCGCGAGAGCCACTGTCAAGTATATGTATTCGAGGGCTGCGACTCAGACTCCACGGTAAAGGGACTCTGTAGAGAGCAACATCAAGAGGGCATTTAAGAATGAACATGTAACAGAAACAGACGGAATGGGCAGGCCGAATTAAAAGATCAATATACGCCTTGGTGTCAAGCTTGAACGGCGTAGCTTGATGGGTATAAGCAGATGTGTAAAAACAGTTGACTTTCCAAGGCCAGGCGGGCTGAACTGAACTGGAACAGAAAACGACGTAGCTTGGCCTTGGTCGGAAGGTTAGTATCCGATCGCGTCTCCGTCTGGTATATGATGCACGTTGCCGTCCGTTCGAGGGGATTTGTTGGGGCTTGGATGTAACTGTATGATTGGATCCGTTATGCCAAGCTTACGCGAAATAATAAGACCGCTTTTTGACGAAAAAACAAAGTCCAGCCGCGAGTACACTGAAAGCGACAAGAAAGTGAAGCTAAAGCCTGAAATTGAGACCAGCATTCGGAGGAGATGCCGCAAATTGCGATGGCAGAAACTGAATCAAGCGCTAAGAGAAGTCATAAGACTGGAAGTAGAGAACCGGTGTTGCAACTCCGTACCAGATCCGAAGTCGGACGGTTCTTTGCCTTAACATGGGCGCGCGAAGAGAGAGAGAAGGGGAGGGCGAAAGGGATGAGAGTGACAATAGGCATCTTGACCATAGGTATGTTTGGCTGTGGCGTACAAAGTCCTAGCTGCATGCTGCATGGCCCGTACTGCAGTCTGTGGCCGGCGCATAGGTAGTTTTCACAACAACCAGGAGCAGGGAATTCCCCATAATAATTTAAATGATAAATTGACAGGTCGCTCGGAGATGCTTCGATGCGCTTTCCGTAATCGAATTGGATCCCATTGGCAGTTTTCTCACCGCGCCGTCGAAGAGTCCATCATCTTGAATTGTCAATTACAGAGTATGTACACATGCGCATACACCTGTGAGTGACAAAGCAAGACTGCGCCGCTACATGATGACGAAATCCATCGAGCAGGCTGCATGAATAGAGTCTGGTTGTCTTGTGAAAATCGACTGGGTGGCCGTTCGGGCTCGAGTTGGGTGCCAAGCTCTGTCATCGAGCGCTTCGCCTGCCGAGGCCGCTACACTGGTTCATAGTCTAGGTAGCTTCTCGGGACTCGGGGGACTTTTCCTTGGCAGAGATGACTGTGCTATGTGCACATCTGTACATGTATAACACTGTTGATATGAACTCGGCTTCCAATGGACCATTGTTGGCAAAGATTCAGCGATTTCAGCGGTGAAGCAGGTGGTTCGAACTTCAGGGACAAGCTACCTTAGGAATCGCCCGTTGCCCGCACACAAGGGGGGGGGGGGGGGGGGGGGGGGGGGGGGGGTGGGGTGGGCCTAGGAAATGTTGAGCTAAATTCCAACGAGGATCACAGATCGTCCACATAAAACTTACTTCATGCGGTATGTGTGTACAGTGGCATACACATGTTACATCTAATGTATATATGTATATACGCACACAACTTATACGTTGGAACGACGGAGGCTGTACAGAATACCTATGTTGACGCGAAGGCGTTCTGGGCACAACAGTTTGGTGTAGGCGCTTCGAGTCAAAGATTTGAACTTTTGAAGTACCGCAGCGGCGCAGAGCGCTGTTCTTGTGTTCTTACTTCTAACTTCTGTCGACGAAGGTACTGGGATTTGGTTAAGCGCCAGGTTCGTGTTGCCATTGTCTCTAGTCGATCGCAGCTGTCGCAATGCCTTTTGACGGCAAAGACACACGGAACAATTTGCTGAACATGGCAGACTTGGGAATGTCAGACAAGTTACCTACAACACTCGGTGAACTTGCGCGTCCTCGCACGCCCCTGGGACCCTAGTCCGCCGTCAAATCGACAATGCCGCGTTGCTTCTTGGCGGCATGCGATGCTCCGATAGGGCAATGAGATGCATATGTATGTCGCGCTCGACCACTGCGCCCTCGAAAGACCAAATAAATGGCCACATTCGGAAACCCCCAGAAATCTCGAGCGATATTAAAGAAGATGATGAGGATACTGGAACGGTCGGTTCGGAGTTGACCATCAGGAAACCCGTTTTGGCCAAAGTCGCCTTCACTGGTGAAGTAATGCTTGCTTCCTTCTGCATTCTCGCTGCATGTGGGATGCAACACATACGGCCAGATTGGGGTGATTGATATGATGGGGTCTAAGCCGTCTACGGAGTAAGCTTTCTTGCCTTCCCCCTCCTTCCAAGTTCCTGCACCATTGTGCTTCGGTACCTATCTCGCAGCCCATGCTTCTCTCGCACGATGATTGGCGGCGATGCCTTCACCTTTGGCCCAATCAGAGAGAGAGCAACCTTCTCGCTTCGGCTTGATTGCCCATTTGGCATTGCAGCTTGCTTATTCTGCACCACAGACTGCGACATCTTCAGCAAAAGAAACAGAATTTGTTCGCTTCTTTTCCACGTCTTGTGGTTCGCTCGGCTGCGTGTCTCGCCTTGTCTCGCCTTGTTCGCCTCGCAGAGCGCATTGAACTAGCAAACGCCATGCTACTTCAATCCCCGAATCTTCTCGCAGTGACTAGTAATTGACGTCAAGGAATTGGCAGACATTTGTGTTTTGCCGAGACAGGCCGAACGTTATGTTGCGGCATGTTGCACCATGGACTCAGGAGAAGCTGGAGGAGGGAATTGGTCTCCGTCGATGTGCACTGCGATTCGACCTGGGCAGGGCAGACCAGACCCCCCTTGATACTCGTGTGAAAGCGAGCTGAAAAACTGCAGGTCTCACGACAGGCGATGAGCTCAGGTGTTCCTGAGCAAACGCATCTCAACACGGCTTGTGTGGCTCATGGACTACTGTATGACTTGCATACGCTGGGTCGAAGCGTTCGAAGGGATCAAGAGGCAACCGGCAGAAGCGAAGACATACATACTTATACTGGACCCTGGTGGTGAACATGCGATGCTCCCTCATATTATTTGACATCAATTTCGGGGCTTTGATGGCACTACTTGCGTGGCTTGAGCAGAGAACTTTGGGACTTTGAACTTTTCATATCGTGGGTACATAAGATATTGTATGTTGAAAGCTCACCGACTGTCGACTATGTTGCGAGACCCCTGGACTTATAATGACGACATAGGCATTTCACGACATGGATATTCTGCTATTCTCCGTTCGTCCGTGCGTGATCCAAGACATCGGTTATCCAGACACATGGTACATAATTCCTGTGCGCTTTCTCAATCAGGCCTCTCTCGGATCTCCCAACCGCTGGAAATGCTAAGCTGTTTCGAGGTGGTTGACTTGGTCTCTCGCCACGAGAACCAGATTCCCAATTGTTGCTGCTCTGTACCTAAATACCTAGGTAGGTACGGAGTACATGTATATACATACTCCGTAGTGCTCAGTGCCGTGAGTCGTGACAATGCAAGGCGAGGCCCGACTAGGATGCGAACAGGGGCTGTCTACAACACCATTGGCCGAGTTTGGCATGTCCGATGAGTCGTCGGTTCTGACAGAGACCCTGGGTTTTAAGCACGCAGCGTACCTATTCCGTGTCACCCTCCTCGCATGTGGCCAGCGTGGGTGATTGACGTGCTCGGCCTAGCTGACTGCAAGTCTGCAAATTGAGGTAGTAGGACGGCTATACACTTTTTTCCGCCGTCACTTGTCGTCTGCTGTATTCTGGCGTTTTTAAAGCAGACAAGATTTGGCGTGACAGAGGGCCGCGACTGATCCTGTTGCTGCATATCTGAGATATTTGCCTAGGGAAACAATCTGGCGCATTATTTATTACCTAGATCGTGGGGCCGAATACTCCAACACGCTCGGCTCATGTTGGTCGATTCAACAGAGACAACACTGACCGCACACCCCAGGCTTTTCTCCACGTGTTCAATGGTCGGACTGTATCGTCTCTGACCCCGAGTGCTTCTTCACCCTTCCGCAGCGCATGATGCGCCGTGCTCCGAAATGTAACACGATAGAGATGCTCGATGGACCATGGCCTTTGAGCATTGTGTGCTTCAGGGAACCGGTGCCTGAAAGAAGAACATCTCGTGCTGTCATCACACACTGTGGACTCTGGAGTGTCACTGGTGTGTACCTAATGTAACTGCTCTCCTCCGCCACGGCATGCCGCATCACTGATCAATGATCACAGAGAAAACAGGGGCCAGGTCCGAAACGAGCCGCGCCAAGATCCGGAAAAGAGTACCAAATTCAGCTTTTAGGACAAACTTTTTTTTTCTTTTTTTTTTCTTTTTTTTTTCTTTCTTTTTTCTTTCTTTTTTCTTTTTTGAATCAGACACTGGCTAGCCTTCCATCCGCTGGCATAAAGGACCAACCAGAGAACTCAGAAAAGGACAAAGAAGTAGGTAGGTACAGCCGAAGCAGAATCGCTACGAGAACCTGTTGAAGGAGGTCTCGGAGAGCCTAGGTATAGCATCATCGGCAAACCCCAATGACGATCAAGGAACTACTCAGTCATGCCGGATGATGAAGAAAATCCGGCCGACCGTCGCAGTCGTAAGCCGTGAGGCGCGGCATGATGCATCTCCAGCAGGTCATGGATTCAAGCGTACCACCTTCTTTTCAGCATGCCATTCACCGTTTTCAAGCTGAAGCGTACACGGGCAAATAAAAACGCTCTGAAGTGTGAATGCCAATCCGTTACACCACATCATTCGGAGCGGCGAATAGTCGCACCTGCAGCCCGTAGGCTGTAGGTAAATACATACATACATTAGCTGCTAGCACTGCGGGCATAAATGTACTGCCCTGTTCTCCTCTCCGATAGGTAGAGGGAATCATGCACCCCGGACGGAGGAGTCGTGTCGATCCGAGCAAGAGAATGAAAATCGTGGAAGCTTTTCAAGTTAGCCTGTAGCCAGCGAGCTGCGAATTGAGTCGGTTCAAGGTAATATGTTACAGTCCGAAGAATCATCCACAGCATACAAGCACCTTGACAGAAGAAAAAAAATTAACAAAAGTTTCTGACTCAGATGATATCACGTTATTCTTCTTGTTGCACGGCCGACGTTATATCGTGGCACTCAGGCACCAAAAATCTGGCCAAGCCAAGCCCCAATGCATAGGCAAGCTAATGCAAAGAAGCGTCGCCATCAGCTTCTACTGCCCCCTTTTTTAAATTTTTAATAATGATGCACTGGTGCTCACTCATTCAAAGATAGGTAGAGATTTCAGAATCGGGGAAAACGGCCGTCTTTGCTCGATGGTAGGAGTGATGTGTCTTGAGTACCACTGACCAGACGTTCATGCAAAGAACGTCGAGTTATTCTGTGTGAGGCGCTCATCCGCTGTGGCTTTTGATGTGCCGATGCTCTTTCTCTTGGTGGTATGTACAGTATGTACAATGTGCATACCTGCAGGTCCTGGTCTATATCTGTACCCGGCTTCCTACGTGTTGTGTGTGAATAGGTATTACTATTACTCAGCGGCGTACGTTGGAGGGGACCATACGGCAAAGCACGTCAAGGTCTTGGTAGTTAATATTTATTCAGGTCTTCGATAACGTTCTCAATTATTACATTTTTTGGAGAGATTTCTACCATTCGTTATTATCAGATAGACCACAGCGCGTATCTGTCCATTGAGTCTGACTTCCGAGTTACATACCGAGCCACAAGCGTCAAGGTCCAGCCTCCAGGGACAGTGGTCCAAAACGATGCACACGCCACAGTCGTGAGTTGTAACTTGCAAGCTCTGAGCTCAGGCTCAATGGCACACAAAAAACACAATAGAGAAGCACACAATAGGGAAGCAGGCAGACGCTTCGCACGGAAGGAAAAAAACGACATTTGCTTGATTCTCACGAGTTACGTTACAGAGTCCTGCCCTCCCATAGAGGGTGTATATCCTACTCATGCCCACATCACCTTCCCCCCTAATCATTCACCATGCTCGTCTGGTCTACATGCGCCATTACTCCAAACCAACGCCATCGAAACCTGTTTTTTTCATATTCCTTCTTTCCTGTTCTTTTTTTGTATGTCTTTGTATGTGTGTGGAAATATGCCCGTTGATTCCTCATTGTAAACACAGAAAACGTGACTCCTGAATAAGGATAGGCAATCTCATTTCCATCCTCCTCTGGAACAGCTTTGGTGTAGCTGGTCCGAAACATCATCTCTGCCTCGTCCGTGTCTTTGCTGTCCTATAGTGAGGGTTTGCAGCTTTTCTGTCGGAGATAAACGAGAAAGAGGAGATGAATATTTCCCCGCTCATGCGCCGGCATAAAGAGCAACCATGACCCCTCTGTTCGTAAATTCAGCGACGCAAGGAAGACTAATTTCTCCTCAGGAGCTCGCGAATCGGGCGGCTCTCTTCTCAGCCTTGGCTCTATCGGCAGCGCTAAGCATGTCACCCCCATGCTCCTTGTCGCTCTTGTTGCGGTTATTATTGCCACGACCGCCACCGCCCTGACGGCCTCTTCGGTCCAAGCTCTGGCGCTTCCCGGAATGATGATTGCCATCACCGCCGGTATCACGGCCGCGACCACGCTTCAACGGCCGCTCCGGAAGCGCAGCGTCCAGCCCCGAGGAAATTTCCGTCTGGTCAAGGCCGAACCGCTTGGCCCGGTCTGCGCGCTGCTTGGCTTCGTCATCGTCCTCAAGACCAAACCTCTTGGCTCGCTCGGCACGCTTCTTGGCTTCGTCTTCGGCGGCGGTGGATGGCAGCCCCATTTCAAAAGAAGGCGCAGGTGCGGCAGACTCGTCGGCTTCAGCTGATGTCTTTCCTCCTGGCTGGTCGGCTCCTGTCACGGGTCCCGCAGCCCCTGCTGACTTGGCGGACTGTTCTGACTTCGACGCGGCGGCCGGGGGTGCAGCTTTCCCGACAGCAGATTTGGTGGCGGGAGCTTCATCGTCGCTGTATGTAATCTCGTCTTCTTTTTCATCTGTTTCATGGTGTTAAATACGTTGTCTTTCCCAGCCGTAGCTCACTCTGTTCAAGGCTATTCGTCCAGACGCTGTGTACGAGCTGGAACGGGAGCTCTATATTGGTACCGGTCGGGAGAGGCACATACCTGGCTTGGCGGCCGTGGTTGCTTCTGAATTCTTCTTTTCATCGTCTTCCTGCAATCGCGCGATCAGAGCTTGCTTGTTTCCGGTCTGGAGAAGCTTGCGCTGCCCTAGCATGGCCTTCAGGTCAGGGACCTTGAAGGTGCTGTAGTCTGCCATTCTGATGGGAGATTGTGCTGGGCGTGATCTTGAGGAGTCGGTGCTGCGGCAGATGCACAGAAGCTGGGACAGACTCGTTGCGATGCTGTCTGCTTGTGATGCGGTTAGATGCGGTTAGGGCGGCGATGGCACACAATGCGACGTCAATCGCGGCACTCTGCGGAGAGAGGGAAACAAGAACCGAGAATCGGAGCAATCTACTGAATCTCGCAAGGTCGTGACTAGTAAGAGCGTGAGTGAATGAGTTTGGTCAGGCTATCGCGGTTTCGGGTGCTTGGAGAGTTGATGGCTCGAAGAACAGAACAAGGGAAGCTCCCAGCAGCTTCATCTGCGCCGTTGTTCCTGGGGGGCCGGGGCGTTATGCGGCGGGGAACGGCCGCCAGCCAACAGCTCGACGAAGCCGGTTGGTTAGTCATCCGCGCTGTGTGGAGCGCAAGGGACGATTTACTATGGGGCCAGAAAGCTGCTGCGAAGTCTATAAATCTGACGCACCCTACAGCAAAATTTATATCTACATGATGAATGTAATTCTTACAAATATTGTCCAATGAATTTTTCTCGTCTCAAAGAGAAGCAAAGCAAAGCATCGATACAGACGGATTTATGTTCATACCGGGTAAAAAGCAATCATTCCGGCGCCGTCTCGCCTTTGCTGCCAGTGTCACCGACTTTCGCGGCCAGTTGATCCGAAGAGAATGAAGCCTCCAAATGGCTCAAAATTTCCACAATACCCTGCGCTTCTTGTCTCGCCTGACTCTGAGCTTTAGTAGAGACCTTCTCTACAATAATTTCAATAAGTGACTGGGCAGCCTCCTTGGCGCCGGCGGCCTGCTTGCCAACAATGCCCGTGTCACCCTGAGCATCAATCTGTGGCTTCACTTCCAAGAGAGAATCAGACAGCAGCTGCACTTGATCTCTGAGCTTTGACACGGGACCATCCAGGAGGAGCGACGATGTAAAAGATAGCTTGTCGAGCGCGGAGATGGTCTCTATGCCGGGTGTGATGGTCAAAGCGATGAGATGGAATGCCTCGACCAGGGGGGCAATGGCCGGCCCGTTTTCCTTGATGACGGCGCAGAGGTTGTCCACCCGCCCTTGGACCTGGCGGAGGACGTCGGTGATGGCATCTAGCTCCGGAGAGGCGGGAGCCAAGGCGCCGAGGATGGAGCTGAGTTTCATAATGAAGTGCGTAGAAACTCGAGTCTATGATACGGGTAACGGGATGGCAGACTTGGAGACGTGAGATTTGGAAGTTTTGCCTGCGTGTTTTATGTGGTTGCAAATCGACGACGTGAGGGTTGATCATCCTTTAAATGTCCAAGCGACATCTGGACCACGGGCCACGGCACGTCGTTTGTGACTCCGGCATGGGTGCTGAAGCCTGAAGGATTCACGGAAGCGAGGGTGAATTGAGATGGCATCAGTTAATAAATGGTTGTCCCACGGGGTAGGAGTACATAGTTTCATGCCAAATGCGTTTGTGGACGCTTTTCAAACAGGGATCCTGATGCAGGGTGTATCGACGACTTGCGGACCTCTGCCGGAGACTGTATGTACCTAACATATGTACTCTTTTTGTCGGTCATGGAACATGCTTCCACCAGTGATGTCCAGAGTCCAGACTCCGGGTCGATCCGAGACTGAACAACCAGAACCACGCAACGGACGGTCCATTGCTAGGAGTTGCGACAAATTGAGTTTTGGGAGAATGCTTTGGCTCGTTCTGCAAGTGACAGAAGTGACCAGCCATCGTTCTGAACTTCTGGCGTTTGCGGTTGATGTCACGACCAGCATTTGAGCGTTTGTTGGCAACTTGGCAATGGCACTGTTGCCAAGGCCCAAAACTCAAGAGTCAAGACGCTGCCCTTGCATTGTGGAGCTGCGGGACGGAGACGCGCCGGACGCCGCTGTGGCTGTGGCCTCCTATCGCAAGTTCTGAAGTCATCTAGACGAGCCCAAACCGACCAGCTTTCTCCTCGCCACATAACTCATGTGCGGACGCCTCGAGCAACACACGACAGACTAACAACGCATCAAGCAGGCGACTCTCCTCCATCCCAGGCCAGCCTTGGAGCCGCCATCGTCATGTCATAAGCTGCTTCCCAGCGACGCCAAGACTGCTGGCGTATTCAGGACCTTCAACCAGCAAAGTCCAATTCTCGACCCTCAACCCCCAGCGTTAGCCCGTGTCGAGGGTCTTCTCTCTTCGGATTGCAGCCCGCTCTGTTCGGATTCGAAGCGCGGCCGCTGACGTCCGAGGGTGTCCGTGGTCCATCCACCACCCATCGCCATGATGACACGAAGAATTGTGCGTGCTGTCCCCCTCTGGCCGAGAAACGCGCACATCGTGGTGCTGTCTGTAAATCACTCGAAGCTAACTACAGATACTGCGTCACTTACGTACAGGTTCGCACTCTCACTCAGCTGGGAGCTGCACTCATCTTTACCCTCCTCGTCGTTTTCTTTCTCGACCGAAACTACCGCGTCCTCCCCAATGCCATACACGGATACATGCCCACGCACCACCCGGGACTTGTCATTACGGATATAACCATAGTGACCTGCTCGAGCCTGAATCTTTTTGCATCCTGCGAGCTCGACCCAGCGGTCTGGCATCGCGTCGACAAGGAGCTGTATCTTGGACGAGCATGGACTACCACGGCCTACCTATACATCAGTCGCAAACACGAAGAGGATCTGACGGCCGATGACAAGGTTGTCATGGACTTGTCCGTGGGACGACTCAACCCGGGACAGGCGCAAGAGGGAAAAGCACCCAAAGTGGACGAGCAATGGGAGTCTCGCCCCGGTGGGCTCTGGATCAAGCGATCTAGTAATCGAAAGTCGAGCGACTCCAGCGACGCCGTCACCGATGTGGATGTGCTGTTCGGCGACGATGCCGTCGAAGCCCGCGACGGCTGGGCCATCACTGGAACGCAGCTGCTCATGAACACTGGCGGAACGCTGCTGAGCATCCATCTCAGCGTACATCGAGGCACACCCAAGGAGCGCAAGAAGCCCAAGCCTCGTATTCCGGATAACGGCCGCTTCAAGATTATGCAAATTGGAGATTTGCATCTGAGTAACGGCGTGGGAGAGTGTCGCGAGCCTGTTCCAGATGGAT
Organism: Claviceps pazoutovae; assembly: GCA_018360065.1. Lineage (NCBI taxonomy): Eukaryota > Fungi > Ascomycota > Sordariomycetes > Hypocreales > Clavicipitaceae > Claviceps > Claviceps pazoutovae. The sequence continues at coordinate 15,748 of SRPO01000074.1, forward strand.
ACGCCGGCGGTAAATGCGAAGCAGACCCTCGTACTCTGGATTTTGTCACCAAGATGCTGGATGAGGAGAAGCCAGATTTCGTCGTCCTCAGTGGCGACCAAGTCAATGGAGATACTGCGCCGGATGCGCCAACCGTACGTTTTGTTTCCAATATCAAGTTTCTGCAGTCAGTCAGGCAACTAACCTTTCCTCTGTCGCGTAGGCCATCTTCAAAATCACTTCTCTCCTCAGCAAGCGCAAGATCCCCTACACTGCGATATTTGGCAACCACGACGACGAAGCCACCATGTCGCGCGCCCGACAAATGGCCCTTTACGAAACCCTGCCTTTTTCGCTTTCCAGAGCTGGCCCCGCCGACATTGACGGTGTGGGCAACTACTACATTGAGATTCTCGCCCGCGGCGGCTCTGACCACTCCGCCCTCACAATTTATCTCCTCGACACGCACTCGTACTCGCCCAACGAGCGCAAGTACCCCGGCTACGACTGGATTAAGCAGAATCAGATTGACTGGTTCCGGAAAACAGCCGTCGGCCTCAAGCATGCCCATTCGCAGTACAGCCATCGACACATGGACATTGCCTTTGTGCACATCCCACTTACCGAATACGCCACACCGGAATTACCCCGCGTGGGTAACTGGAAGGAAGGCGTCACAGCCCCTGTATATAATTCCGGCTTCAGAGACGCCCTTGTCGAGCAGGGTGTTGTCATGGTCAGCGCAGGACAGTACGTGCAGCACCTTGTTTCCGCTTCACCCCCTTCTTCCCCCTCCCGTCTTCCTCTTCCCCTCTCATCAACGTTCCCAGCTCACTGTTCTAGCGACCACTGCAACGACTACTGCCTCCTATCTCTCGAGAACGTAACAACACCGGCCCCCCAGAAGCCACCGCCCCCGGACCAGCAACCACCACCGCAGGTCCAAAAACCAGCCCTGTGGATGTGTTATGCTGGAGGCGTCGGCTTCGGCGGCTACGCTGGCTATGGAGGCTACGTCCGTCGCCTGCGCCTCTTCGAAATAGACACCAACGAAGCGCGCATCCTGACGTGGAAGCGCGTCGAGCACGGCCAGACAGCCGATCGCATCGACCAGCAGATTATTGTTGATGGAGGGAGACCCGTGCCGCCACCCCCGCCGCCACCGCCGGCCCCGATGGAGGAGCCTGCGGAGCCGCCCCCGCCGGCGGTACAGGATGTCCATGAATGAGAAACATTAGATACATAAGACTATGTTTTATTATCAGGCGAATGCGTGATTTCAAGGGGAGACGGCGGTAAAAAAACGAAAGAGTTATGCCTGCTGTTTGGAATCGCTCAATATTCTACCTTTATATGCATCATGCACCTGTATATTAATGGGGCTCTCACTGGCTGCGGAAGACTCTGCTCGACGTTGTCGGGCCCTTTTCCCCTTTCCTCCTTTTACCCCTTTTCCATTGTCTTTCTAGTTGAATAGTCGTTAAGAATATACCAACTTTTGTTGATTGGCATGCGTTTTGCATGCATGCTCTTTATCTTATCTTCCGAAAACCCGACACCTGCTGTGATGGAGACTTGGCACCGGCTCGAAAAGGCTGGAGGCTGGCGAAGGTGCGAACTGTGATGCTACATATCCCCAAGTGAACATATGTCATAACGCAGTCCCGCCAGCGCCCAATGTGTGTGTGCATGACAAGTCGCCATGAAGGATTGAGGTTCTAGCTGGAGGGGCGCCAAGGCGATGAGAGACTTTAGCTATGAAATTCTCATCGGCGCCATGCAGATTGGTGGCAAGCTGGTGCTGCATCAGCATGATCATGATCATGTGAATGATTGCCGGCCGCTTGCCCGCATATAGGTCGCGTGAGCCGCAAGGACATGGCATCAATCATCAATCATCTATCCCCATCACCCTCTCCTTCTCCTTCCCCCCACCAATACCCCAACTTTGTCCAGCCTCTCCTCCTCGAAAAAGTCCTCACTCTCATACATCTCCTCCAATTTCCAGCTCGTCGACGCAACATCCTCCTCTGAATACAATCCCAAATCCAGAGCCGCTTTCTTAACCGCCAGGATCTCCAGATACATACGTTCTGCTTCCTCAAAGAGCTGCTCGCTTGCAGCTATCCGAAGGACCCCATACTCTGTGTCTTTTATTCGGGAAACATCTCGAGACGCTCTCTGCCCCTGCGTCTGGAATCTGCTGAGTAGTAAAGACGATGATCTCCGGGAGGGATTCGTTGGTATTGAGGCAGGAGTCTTGGCCAGAGACTGGGCATGCCTTCGCGTAGAGAGCGCCATGTTCTCCATGGCCATTGTGTAGAGGGGATGGGCTGTTCCGAGCGTAGGAGCCAGGATCGCGAGGGCGTGCTGGTATTTCGATTTGGCGTCAATGTAACACCCGCGGAGGTCGTCGATGATGGCGAGGCTTTGGATCGCATAGGCTGTTTCGGGGTGGGTGGCCCCGAGGGCGCGTGTGAGGCTTGTGGCGGATTGTTTGAAGAGGCCTTGTGCGTCGTCGATGGCGAAGGTGTCTTTGCAGATGTTGGCGAGGTCATCGAGGGCTTCGAGGGTCATGTTGTCGCGGGGGCCGTACATGTGTTGGTAGGAGATGTAGACTCGTCTGTAGAGGGCTTGGGCTTCCTCGAGCTTTCCGCGTTGCTCGAGCGTGGTGGCTAGGTTTTGGATTGTGCTCACGGTCAAGGGGTGTGTTGGTCCGAGGGTGGCGTCTTGATCGGATTTAAGCGCTTGGTATTCGTCTGCCGTGAGGGCCAGGTCGCCTTGAGAAGCGGCGGTGGCTGCTCGGGCTGAGGCAACGCGATGCTGGAGAGCTTGGTCAAGGTGGGGGACAATGGTGACGTCTGTGAGGATTTCACAGCTCCTATCTGGCCTGCCAGCCTTGTTTAGAAGGGTTGATAGAGACAGAGTGGTCTCGATGCGCTCGCTCGGATCCGCCTTGCTGGAGTCTTGGCGAAGCGACAGCTCGAAGCATCCAATGGCTTGGTCAAGCGCACCCTGCATCATGCAAACTTGTCCTAGGACACTCCATGCGATCTCGCAATCGTCTTGCATCGCGTCAAGAACGCTCGACCAGTCGTCGAAACAGGCCATGACGTGAGGACCCATGATTTTGCCAAAACCGTAGGTGTCCTGAAACGAAGCTGACTGGGCTTCCTTACGCCTGATGCCATCGATGCAGATGCTACATGCCATCCAGGCGTAGTCTGACCTTTCATCGTCTGTGAGCGTCGAACGCACATGATCTCGAACCGCTTTGTCCACTACGAAATAGTCTCGCAAGGTTGGTACTTGAGAGGAAGGCAAAGAGGACGGCAGAAAAGGAGCCGACGAGGACCTATCAATGGGATTGGCCGGCACTTGAATAAAATCTTGATCGAGAAGGTACTTCAGCACCTCATAAAGACGCTCTGAGTCCTCTTGGAAGACTAGACGCACGACGTCAGGAGAGTTCAAAGCGCTGTCACTGTGCAACCTTTCATCCTCAGCGTACCTGTCAAGCTCCTGAGAATGACCCTGCATCGCGCCGGCGCCAGTTCGGGTGGCAAACAGTTTCCAAACAGCGCAGCTGGTATGACTGAGTCGGACAGCATAGAGCTTATTTGCAAAACGGCCTTGGCTAAAGGAGACTGTTGAAGCGTAGAACTCAACAGAGTCAATGGCACCCTTGACTCCATCAGGTATTCCGAAACGCTCGAGTTCTTGACCTTCATCGTTGCGGCCGCTGCGGCTATATATTGTGGATGAAATGCAAGTTGCCGCGCTATCTTTGATGCCGCTTCCGCTTGTTCGACAAGTTTTAACAATGATACCTTTCAACAGCAAGACAAGCATGAATATGAATTGAATTAGGGCATCTTTCTTCTATCACTCACCTTGAGTTGTATTCTGCGCTGCTTCTTCGCCAAGAATGACTCCCAGCAGACTGATGGCTTCCTCTTCCTTCATGGCACCGACGCGCAGCGCTTCCCCCAAGGGGCAGCAGTATTCGTCTCTGGAGGTGAAAATGAGTCTGCCAGACACTCTGAGGGGAATAAAATCCACGATATTGTACGAGGAACCCACATTGTCAAAAACAAGTAGCCACTCGACGTTGTCCGGACACAGAAGCCAATCCTTGACGACGCGCACTATGGACCGAATTCGCGGCGTGTCAAGCTTCAGGATACTCTTCACCTTGAGCATGTCCTCGAGGCCCGCGAAACCCAGATCGTTCTCCACTTCACATCGCGGCGTGACTTTGGCGTAGTGTCTGACGATGGTGTCAGCGAGCGCGAGGTAGCTAGCGATGACGGTCTCTCGGCTCTCAGCTCGAATCCAGAAGGCAAAGGACAGATGGTCCCGATTCTCTTCCACGTAGTGTCGCGCGAGAGTAGACTTGCCGATACCAGGTGGGCCCCAGATGTTGGCGATGGCTAGCTTCGTGCCCGAGGGATCTGTATCGCCGGAGAGTATGTGCTCTAGTCGACTAAGGAGCTCTTTCCGAGGGACAAGGGGGCTTGACTCGTTGAGTATTCGGTACGGTATTGAGAAGCCTTGTTTGGAAAGATACTCGAGGCGGTTCACTTGGTATTACATGTACAGAGTCAACAGAAAGATTTGAGTGCCCGTAGTGGAGAAGCTTACCTGCTGTAAAAGACGACGTTCTTCTCTTTGTATGAATATAGCCTGAGGTTCCGCTTGTGCTCAGCATTTCGCGGAACTTGCCAATAAAGGTTTGGTAGTTGGCATCGCGGCCATGGAACCTGATGAGTTCTGAGTGGGTGGCCTGTAGCCCAATCTGAAATCCATCCGAGCCAGTGATGGAATCCTTTTGTTCGACCACGTATCCATCACTTGACTTCCTCTTCTCATAGAAGGAAAGTCTGGGCAGGTCGACAGCAATAGCTTTGAAAGCTTCCATTTGCTGCGCAAGCCATTCCATATCACTAGCAAGAGGCTCCTCCGACGCGGAAGGCTTTTTGGCTCGTGACTCACCACCGTCGTCGGCAAATCCAGAAGTTGTTCTGCGTATGACACGCCCCAAAGGGGATGGCGAAGATGGCGAGGGCGGCGCAGATGACCTACTAGCCGACAGCGTACCAAAAAAGGCTACCCCCGAGGTGGACAGCTCAATATCTCTCAGGTCCAGATCAGCAGCCTCAGTGGAGATAATCAGAGCGCGCTTGACGATCCATCCGCCCAGGCTGTGCGCAATGAAAAATAGGGGGCGTTGGTTGGTATGATCCCGCCGTCTGCGAGCAGTAAGCAGCTTGGCGAGGTCAAGCGCTTGGCCATAGACCACGTTGCGCACGATGTATGAAAAGCTGATCCCGTCGGACAAGTAGCCAAAGGCCATGATGCGAGCATTCGGAATGTCGGCGCCTAGAAGCTCCTGGAGCCATGGCTTTGCCTTGCGCGCTTTGGAATCCCAGGTGGTCCATGAGTGAAAGCCTTGGCCGCCGAGGCCATGTACTGCCACGATGCTATTTCGCATTAGAATCGGCTTCCCACGTCACGCGAGTTGCATTTTAAGAAACCCACTCGATTTCTGCATCTTTGGGATCACAGAGCACGCGCAATCCGCTAAATTCGGCATCGTTGCGATTTTGTCTCGAGACGGCTTCACGCACGCGAGGGATCAGGCCTCGAAGGAGCTCCAATCTATCCATCCAAATTGCGCGCTGCTCTTTGAACAAGTTGGATCAACTGCGCGCAAGTTTATCGTGGTTCGCTTCAGTTTTTTTTTTCCCAGGGGGTTTTTTTTTTTTTTGAGTGGTTTATAAGGCAGAGGACATGAAACAGTCGACTCGCAAAGAGAGACCACGTCGCCGAAGAGGATCTAAAGAGCCAGAAAAGCACGACTCTAGAAGCACTTGTCTCTCGAAACGCAGAGATGACGGTCAAGGCGGCTCAGACCAGCCATGAAAAGGAAAGCTGACATCAATATAATGGTGGCACGGGGCGCAGGCTGCCAGCCAGGGAGTAAGTAGGCTTTCTATTGAACATTGAAGAACGTTGCGTGAGCGAGAGATGTGTCAAAATTCAGAGCCTCACACAGCGTAGAGCGTACTGGAGCGATGGTGCGCCCTGCGACATGCGACCAATAGCGCCGCCCGTTTTGCTCTACGCAACGTCAAAGTGCCAACATCAGCCCGACGAGCCGTCAGCCGTCAGCCACCAACATCATACATGGCGACGACATCCACGCGTCTGTAGCCTCGTCCACGTTGTGTTGTCCAACTCTATCTCATCCTCCAAAACCCGCACCATCTTTTTAGCTCTGGGACCTTGAGCGCCGAAACTCGGTTCCGGGTTATGTACTCGTGGGGCCTGGGCACATCTAGTGGAGTACGGATATCCAAGAACAACGTTTTATTCGAGAACAGCAGTGTTGGTGTGAAACTAGGTACTCCGTCGGGGGAGCCCTTTCGAGTACATACATATATCACCGCGCGCCTCTCAAATCACACGCAACACGCCACTCAGCCACTGTGTGATGTATTGACAGCTGATCTGCAACGTGATGCTCGACGAGGAAAAGCAATACTTTTGAGCCATATGTATCAGATTTATCGACAGCAAACCGACGTATCAGTCTTGAGACGCCCGAGACACTACTAGACCGCATGGCAAGAGCACATCGCAAAAAAAAAATCAATTTTTCGTGATCGTGCTGGTAATGTTTAAACACTCGTGAACATGAACAGGTATCATGAACGAAATAGCAAAGAGCAAGGCCAAAAACACAAAACGACCAGCAACCCAACGCAAAGCCCATGCCTTAATCGAAGAATGGGTCCATGCCCAACTCCTCGGCTATGCGCTCATATGCTTCATATTGATCCCTTTCCTCCTCGGTCAGCTCAATGGTAGGGGTAGTCACACCGCCCATGAAGTTGTTGATGGTCCCTCCGTCGCCCTCATGAGGCAGATCCCTCATTTCAGGCCAGTGGTCAGCGCGGTCCATAACAGCCAAGCCGTGCTTTTCACCCTGGAAGACGCGCCGCAGCTTGGCCCGCGCCCCCGTCACCTTGACAAGCTCGATCTTGCGATAGCCCATAAACACAATCGACTCTCCCTCGTAACACGCCGAATATCCTCTTTCGCGAACGACACCGACCCTGGCTCCGGCACCTATGTGGATGCCCATGCTCGGGTCGAGGGGTACTCGGGCAGAGGCGCCGGCGGCGTTGCTCGAGCCGTGCGACTGCGTCTCCTCGAGGTTCAGAAACGTGACAATATCCGTGATGAAGTACCCCACGCCGTGGTTCGACTGGAGCAGCTCAAAGAGTTCGTCAAAATACTGCTTGTGGTGGAGCAGATCTTTGAACTTCTCGCCAGGACAGTCCATGTGCCAGACGCGCGCAATCGTGGCCATGTTCTCCGTGCTCCTCTCTTTGGCTCGGTCGACAAAGGCATCGATGATATGCGAGACGGTGGCCTTGAGGGTCGCGTCGTGGATGTTCTTCTCCCAGAAGCGCACGTTGTGCACTTGTACTGGCTTGGGATCCAGCTCGGGCACTAGCTCCTTGGGGAACTTTGTTGATCGATAGGGAATGCGGCTCTCGGTGGGCACATCGGGATATTTGATGACGCTACCCATGAGCTTGTCGCGGTATTCGGACGCATCGAGCCGGGGTGATATGAGCCAGAGGCCCTTTCTACGCTCTGCCTGCGTCATGTTGGGCAGTTGCTGCGTTTGGTAGGTAGTTGGCACGGAGCGATGGCAATTGCAAAGGCAGATGGATGTCTTTGGGAAGAGAAGAGACTGTATTCACGATACCTAGTGGCTTTCTTTATGTCCGATATGTACAAAATTCTGGCTCGTGATGCCTTGTTCCTAACCTCGACAACAAGGCAACTCTGGTTCGGCGTGACTGTTGTCCATCATACGATGTCGCCAACGTGACGCAGCTCCATGGCATCTTTACCACTGGTGGGTCGGCGTGCGGTCATGCGGGCTGCAACAGCTGCAGCCAACAAGTCCAGTCATTGTCATTGTCCGCCTTTTTTCAAGCGGCAGCTGGCAGCCACCCGCCTTGGCGCTCTTGCCACAAGAAATGCCCGTGACGCACTGAGGCGGAGCTCCCTGTGACTCAGTGGCCGCGCCACGCACGCAGCACGTGAGGTGCCGTCCGGGAATTAAATGCACTGCTACTGCATTCCTGCATGACACCGCGGACGACATCCGGTGAAGAAGAGTTTCTCATACGCTGGCCATGCCCTCGCAAGGGCTTCAAACGCTATCATATCGCTTTGTTTCTGCTGTTCCCAAGGGCCGCGTGAGCTGAAAGTTCTGAAACCCAGAGCAAGTCTCCTACGACTCCACCCCCGGACTACGCGCCGGTCGGTTCCAAGCCCAGCACAATTCGTGCTCGACCAACTCAAAACTGCGAGTTCACGAGCTATTATTTGTGCAAACAATTTCCTTCTCTCCCATCATTAGTACGCCAACATGATATCCAGCCTCCCACAGCCTGCTTGTGTCTGGCCGCAGACAAGCCGGGCTGGCTCGTCAACCTGAACGGATGAAGGACCCCTCCGAAGAACGGACCGGCTAATGCAAAACCGCCTGGCGCTTCTGGAATCCCTTCTCGTTGCCAGTTTGGCGATTGAGCAGGGGACCCCTCTTTTGCCTCTTTTGCCTCTTTTGCTCTCTGACCGCTTGATCGTTGTCGTCGTCGCATTCTGAGCAATTTTGCAACCCAACAAACCCGTCGACGGACACGATTGCCTGTCATGACGAACACCATTTCTGCTTCGTGAGTTTGCCCATCCGTAATGTTCTTCACCTCGAGAAGAAGAGAAGCAAAACGTGTCCAAGGTGATCCAACCTAACTTTTCAATGCCAGCAATGCCAGCAATGCCAGCACACGGACAAGCCCCGCCACGACTGTGCTCCCAGATGCTCAGCTGCCCTCGATTTCCGTGCCTCGTATTTCGTGTCCAGAACCATCGCCTTCGTTAGGCGAGTCAGCGGTTGCCGTGCCTCCGATAATCGACCTACCTCGGCCCCTCCCGCTGTGGCTTGACCCGGCTTATGCACGACACATCGTCAAGGGGAATTTCATGACCTTGAGCGCGAGGCCCAAAACCGTCGACCCGGGCGAATGGGTTGCGCATCAAGGTACGAAATAATGGATATGCTGGCAGCAAAAAGTTGGCGGAAAATACACATTTCCTAGGCTGGTGAATTGTGCTCACATTGCCCTGAATGCAGTTGTTGAGCACTATCGAAATTTGTGGAATTTTGTTCGCGTGGTTCACGCAAAGGAGGACAATGGCGACTCGATCTGCAGCCCGTCTTCGTGCCCAAAGATGTCAGCCGGAGAGTACGTGTTCTTTGCGGCTGCCCGTCCCTCACTACCCTCGTTGTGTTCCTTTGGTCAAACTTGGCGTTTAACACAAGATAGGAACCACTCGTATATCTGGCTGGACCAGGATCACGACCCCGTCGACCTCCCCGCGTACGAATACATGACCCTCATGCAGCGCTGGATATCGGGAAAAATCGACGATGCAACCCTATTTCCCACGCATCCCAGCTCAGTCACCTTCTCGAATCATCCAGACTACACCCCGTCGTCGTCGTCGTCGTCGTCGTCAGCCGATGCGGATTCCACCCCACGACCTGCCCCGACTGACGAGTGGCTCGGCAGCAGGAGCGGGTTTCCGAAGCACTTCTCTGAGACAGCTCAGCTGATTTTTCGGCAAATCTTCCGCGTGTACGCGCATCTTTACTGGGACCACTTTGTTACGCCCTTCTACCACCTCAATCTCGAGAAGCAGCTCAACAGCTGTTTCAGCCATTTTCTTCTCACGGCCACGACGCTGGAGATGCTGAGTATGGATGAGCTCGAGCCTATGCAGTATTTGGTGGACCTTTGGGCTGCGGATGGTACTTTACCGCAGGGTTCCAGGCCGTACCTGCATGCCAATCTGGAGAGAGGGAGGTACCTGATGGAGTTGGGCAGGAGGGAGTGAAGGAAGGGGGCGCCTCTGTAAAGCTCGTCATTGCAACGCAGGCTGTTTGCATATTCGGCTGAGCTTCGGGGTGTTTTGTGTGTCGGTGGTTGTGGTGGCGAGAGGCGTGTTGATGTGATACCCATGTGATGTATGTCCTAAATGGTTCTTCAGTCAGGGAGTGTAAGAAGGGTCGCCACTTTCGCTTTTGACTGGGTCAGTCGTTCAACATGCGGCAGTCATACTTCATCAAGTTGGACCACGTTGGACTTTTTGACCCATGCTTGGCTATCTTGATTCTCTTGAGAAATCGGGGACGGCACTAAGATCTAGCCGACTTGAACAGCTCTCAGAGAGACCGGTAGGGAGACTACGTTAGACTCTTTTCGAGGCCAACACTACCACCACTCACTAGTCACAGAGCCAATGCTACATTCTTTGCAATCCCACCATGTATATCGTGCTCTGAAGCGGAACACACGAGATACAACACAATAAAGAAAGGCCTTAGGCCCCGTCGCTCACTACAGGACCGTCCAACGTTCGTACCAGAGACGCCGGACGGCTGGGCTCGACCATTGACTTATACAGTCATGGTGAAACAGTTGCAAGCGCGCCTCTGCTTATAGCCTTTGTCTTCAGGACAAGAGTGCTTTTGTTTCCCCACTCAACAGAGTCACTCATTCCAAGAAAACCCGATTGCATTAAACTACCTATGTACACGGCTTGCCAGACTGCCAGTGCTGGTATGCGCCACGTTGGAATGCCCAGCCAAGAGTCCAAGACGACCCGTCAAAGCAAACACATGCTACCTCCGGAAGCCAAGCTCTAATCGTAGCCGCTTCCCCAAGTAACTCACCTTTCAGTCGTATGTATGCAGTTATCGGGGATCTATTGAATCTAGATACCTATATCACGGTATGACCGTGATACGAGGACCTTGCAGCAATATCTGGGAGGCAAAATGGAGTATTTACATTGACTCAAGAGCTAGATTATTCGGTGGATCTGAAGGGTGTGAAAAGGTCTTCACGTCTCAGTGTCTCACGCACATCACCGAGTACACGTGACCTGGCATGTGACCTGCATACACTTTTTCTTCAACAAGGATCTTTGAAAAATGATTGCACGGTATGCCTGGAGGACAGAAGTGTAGTTGTCTTGCGCCAACTGCCTGCTGTGCCTATTCCAGGATGTCAAGAATACCGTAGCCTGAAGTCACTCGACGTATGCATCTTGTCTACCTTTTCGGGCCGGCCTTGGCTAGCTCACTCAAGCCAATCACAAAAGTAATGTATGTAGCAGAGTTGACCACTCCACGTTTATTGAGTATAGGGTCGTTCAGCGGGTCAATGGTGAAGCGTTCGAGCCTTCGAGACGAAGCCAATGGTGTACGAAACCTGCATTGCGCATCATTCGATACAGATTCGCACTGGGGCTGGAGTCTACAATATGGGGGGGCTATAATACTGTGATTACTGTCTTCTACTGCGAATATCCCGATGCCGCTTTCCCCTGTCTTGTGTCGTTCTCTGCTCTCTTGGTTACGCTACCAGCCTTCAGGGACCAATACTCTTTTGCTCTGATCCTCTGCTTGAGTTCACTTCAAACATATTCAGGAAGCAAATTTGGTTCAACTGTTGACACCTTTGCCCTCTTGTGGCTTCTTATAACGTAATAAGGCAAGTCCACACAACAACCCACGAGGTAGTCTTCATGGCTTAGTTGGTTAAAGCGTCGGTCTCATACGCAGGTGTGATCCAACCAAACGTTGGAGTAATCCGAAGGTCGCGAGTTCGACTCTCGCTGAGGACAGATTTTTTTGCTCTTCCACCCCACGCTGTCTATCCTACACGTGACACAAATTCACTGAAGCAGCTCTGTAGACTTGTCTGGCTCTTTTCTTTTGCTGTTTGCGACACTATAAAAATCATCATGGCTGCCCTCTCTCCCCGTCCGCTTACACTCCGCGCTGTCCAACAGGACCGAGTTCCTCAATTTCTGCAAGGCCGTGATACCAATTGGGCCCTCATTCCTGAACGGCATCTGGCGGTCTCGCTTCTCATTCACCCTGTTGGGCTGGGCTCCGATGCTGCACCGGGATTGATGCGTGGAAGCTGACTGTGGGTCATGCCATGTCCTGTGTTCCAGCCAAACCTCCATGTATTTAAACATTCTCCTCGTTGGTCATATCGTAGTCTAGATCTTTACTGAATTTCAGTCACGTCTTTCTCTTCTTTGGTTGAGGCTTTTGGGGGTCATGAGGACTTCCATTGGCTTGCGCCTTTCGTTCGCGGTAGAACGTTACGGAATCCTGTGAGGATTGCCGCTCACCCTTTTTTGTCTTTCGTCTTGTCCTTTGTTTTCTCTCCCCGTCCCAATCCCACCGCCGCCTCGCACCGGGTGCGCAGGACCTCCTCCTTCCCGACGTCAACGGGATCTTCTTACGGACGCCAACAGGCCCGTCTTCCACTTGTTCACGGAAGCCTCCAAACAAGGGCATCGGCGGTTTCTACTACCACGGCGACACAGCACAATCGGACTGCCGCTCCGTGCTCCCTCCCTCAGACCCAGTCCTTCGCCCGCCTCATATGTCGCCCATTAGGTGGTACATATGCCCCACAGTGTGAGCATTGCCACTTATGCACATGCATTGGTCTTGCGTTAGTCAGCAGCTTTTACGTTCAATAGATGTGAGTCTGAGGATGAGACATTCCGATGTCGCATCCTCCCTCCGTTTACTGAACGTCTTCGCTAGCTGACTAGCCGCTTCATTTTCCGATGCTATAGGAAGAATGAGCAACTCCCTCTCTAGATAGATCGGTCGTTGAGCTCCTTTCATACTGATGTATAAAAGTGGTGATCTATCCCATAGACAGAATAGATCAACCATCTTCCTACGCATCATTCGTGTCATACCATACTTCCCATACTTCCCACTGAGTCCAGTCTTCACATCAAGGTCACAGAAATCATGACCATTACCACCGCCATCGACAAATGGGCACCCCACTGGCAGCAGTCTAGGCACAGTCATCATTCACACGAATAACACTAGCTAGGTACCTACTGCTGAAGCCGGCTTCACCAAGGGCCACACACGCGTTGGGCCTGCCGTCACCTGTGACCTGGATACGCTCCGCGGTGCTCCGCTGTGCTACCCTCGACATCCAGCTCCATTGTGCCAGGAACCGGGCTTCAGCAGTACCTGGTGTTATCCGTGTGGATGATGACTGTAGAGTGCTGCCAGTAGGGTGCCCATTTGTCGATGGCGGCGGCAACGGGCCAACAGCCATGATCTCTGCAACGTTGACGTAGAAAACAAAGGACAAGACGAAAGACAAAAAAAGGTGAGCGGCAATCCTCACAGGATTCCGTAACGTTCTACCGCGTCCTCATGACCCCCGAAGGCCTCAACCAAAGAAGAGAAAGACGTGACTGGAATTCAGTGAAAGATCTAGACTACGATATGACCAACGAGGAGAATGTTTTAAATACATGGAGGTTTGGCCGGAACACAGGACATGGCATGACCCACAGTCAGCTTCCACGCAGCAATCCCAGTGCAGCATCGGAGCCCAGCCCAACACTTCCTGCGTCCAGTAGAACGAACTCGGATACCAAGACCTCGCCATGCTCACGATTCGACTTCTGTGAATCCTAAGATTGATTCTTCAGTGACTTTGGAGATGATTTTTCGATATATGTACCACTTGGCACTTGCAGTCACTGTATCCCGCCAAGCGCTCAAAGTGCTTAAATCTGGCTGGCTGGCTGGTTGTAATTTCGAACATATGACATGTTCCTCCGCAATTGGCCAGCTTTGAGAAACGAAAAGTACATGACAAGTATTTCTCCTTGGATCGTAGAGCAATCACTGCGCAGATATGGCCCAGTGGCTCGCTCAGTTTTGTAAGGCATTACCACACCATCATCGACCTCAGTTAGCTCTATTACAGAAACATCACCATATATATATATATATATATATACATACATCCCTCTCATAGCTTAGGTACGAAAAATGCACAAACCGTCCGTCCCCTTGGTAGCTCAATTCCCAATATAAAAAGTATATATGTATGTACATGTAACATCCCCTCCATGGCTCAACGCCCGCAACAAAAGCGTCAAAAACCTGCAAATGCAAACATTTAGGGATATCGACCGAAATGCAAACCGCTCCTAGTGCGAGCCCTCCGATTTTGGTATCGTGACGCAAAAAAAAAAAGGGGGGGGGGGGGGGGGGGGGGGGGGGGGAGGGGTGGGGTAATTCCTCAGCAGGATAGGAGAGACAGACCATGACTATGTCAGGAGAACAAAGAGGAGGATATCGAGGGTACTAGAGAAAAAGAAAAACAGAAAAAAAGGAATAGAAGTGAGAAGAAATAAAAGGAGCAAGGGGAAGAATGTGCCCGATATCCACCCATGTCGTAGTCATTATGCCGGACAACACCTCATGGCTTTGGACACTCACGCCATCACGCCTCTTGTCATTGACGGCCCAGTCATCGACACCACTCCGACCCTCACTGTTTTCCAGTCATCAAAACCGCAGTCATTCACATCATTACCACCTCCCTCATCACCACCTCCCTCTTCACCACTCTTCTCATCACCACTCTTCTCATCACCACTCTTCTCATTGCCACCACCCTTCTCACCACCTCCCTCATCACCACCCCCTCCAACCCCCCTAAACCCTCAAAACCTCCTGATGCACCACCCTCAACACCCCCCCCGCCTCCACCGCACTCCCAAACTGAAAACACCACTTCTTAATATTCCCCCCCGTCGCCCCCTTCTCCGGCACCTCCCCCCCTTTAACCCCCTCCCACACCCCACACACAATGCCCCTACTCCCCATGCCCGAAAAACACCCACTCCCCAGCACCGCATCCAGTACCACCCTCGCCTCCTCGGTCTCTCGTCTCGGAATCGTCGTCGCCGTGACACGTTTCTCGAGACCGTGGTTCGCGCGTAGAGCCTGGCGCCATCCCGGTGGGGGCCGCCGGATCTGGAGGTAGCAGTTCCCAAAGTCTTCCCATTTCGTAGGCGAGACGAGTAAATGTAGGCGGATGCGGATTGTGTCGCCGCCGAGGTTCATGGGCACGTGGTGTGCTCCCGCGCTGGCGCTGCCGCTGGGACCGCTGTTTTCTACGCTGACGGAGGGAGATCGTGGGGGGGTGCCGCTTCCGGCGGAGTGGGATTTCGATGTGTAGAGGCTGTTTCCGCCGCCGCGGCGATCAAGCGATGAGAGGGCGAGATTAAACGACAGGTTCCCGTTCTTTGTGAGTCGTCTGAGGAAACTTGATGCAGAGGGCGTAGATGAAGGCGTGGAGCTGGCGCCGTCCTGGGATCTAGAGGGCGCGTGGCGGACCGAGCTGCGGTAGCTGTTCTTCCTACCGAACCAGTTACGTCGTCGGCGCCGGCTGCTGGTGTCGTCGTCTTCGTCGCCGTGCTGTGCAGAAGAGCCCTGTCGCTCGCCGAAGCTCTTGAAGCGGGCCTCGTTTTCGAGCTGAATGAATTTTTGGTTGTTTAGGCGCGCTTGGTGTACCGCCATGTAAAGGTTATAGCAGTCGGGGGCCGCGAAGCAGCGGAATCGAAAGTTGCCCGCGTTGTGCGCCTCGTAGAACTTGGAGTGAGGCTGCACAGAGGATCGGATTTCCAGATCGACGGCGGTGCTCTGTCTGATGAGAACGAGGGGCGTGAGGTCCAGTGCGAGAAGCGGCTGGTCAGTGTCGCTGGGTCGACTCCCGGTACGAAGGGCAAACGACTCAATGAGGCCATCTCGTACTGCGATGCAACACGTGTCGCTCGAAATATCCTTCCATGCTCCTTTGCCGGACCATCGTGAGATTCGAGCCATAAAGTACGAGACTGGGCTGTCCATCAGATTCACGGCAGGCTTATATCCATAAAGTCCCACCTGTGAGGCCGAATTTGAAGGCGTCAGACTGCACTCAGAGCCCGGGATGAAGCTAGGAGTAGCAGTGGCGAGGTCTCCGTGGAATGAATCATCTTCGCTCCTGATGCTGACGCCCAACTCAGTCTCGGGGACATCGATGCTCTCGAGATCATCGTCTGATGAATCAGTCTCCGATTCCCCTGAAGAGTACGCCTCGGACATGGAAGACTGATCTGACGGAAAGTATTCATGCTTCAACGGCGACGAACCGCGCCGCTTGAGCTTGTCGCTGCCAGTGATATCCGTGGGCGGCGGTAGAACTGGTACTGACTGCGTGCCTGGCCCTGGCCCCCTCTCTCCTTGAGGACTCCTGCTGAGAGTTCTGTGGATAGGTGGCGGCGGAGCTCCATCGTCACGGTGTCGGCTTGGTGTTGATGGTCGGTGTTCTTGTGACTTTGGCAAGTCAGACTGCATGTCTGTCTCAATCGGTCGACCCCTGCCCTGACCCAAGTCTTCATTGTTCGAAGCGGATTTCCGATAATCATCTTTGGTCGGCGTCTTATCTGGATCGACGACTCCTGGTGACGATGGGACCTTCTCCATGGTAGAAGCACGCTGGCGGTACCTCGCAGGCGTCTCCTTCTTCGGTGTAGCAGGAGGCGGCGTCGACGTACATACATCCTTGGCAATCGGCGAGCGAGGTGACCCTTCGGCAGAGCCTTCCCTGGATGGAGGTGACCACGTTTCACGGCGTTGCGTGGGCGTGGTGGGCGTAACGGGTTCTCGAGAGGCTCTTGACGTATCAGGACTGATATCCATTGGCGGCACAGGCAGCAACGGAAGTATATCAAGCCAGTCCAGTATCTGGTCTTCGTTGTCGGCCTTGAGGGTAATAAACTCGCGCCATGCGCCGCCGCCCGCATTCTTCGACGGCCCACAAACCATTATGACCATTTCCAAGTGACTATCGCCCGTCCGAGCGGATACATTGACCATGGAAATGGGCGGAAATAACAGATACGAGCGGCGACCCTCTCCAATCTCTCGTATCAGCAAGTCGCCTTGATCTTCAGGGTTTCTTTCGTTGTCTCGATGCACCAGCTCTACTTGGCAATCGAGACGCTGACTGTTGGAGTGGGAGAGGCTAAAGGCAAATATATCCTTGGCGCTCACTTGCCGGGCCGGGTCAATGGCCACTGCGGGTGAAGACTGGAGCGTCTCCAGATCTCGGCATCGTGACTTGTCGGTACAGATGGCTTCTTCGTCGACAACGCGAGCGGATTCTTCCTTGAAACGCCGCCGAGCCTTATTCTGCAGCGTCTCGAAATCTTGAAGGAGCTCCTTCGTGTCGGGGGAAGCCACGAGCGCGTCGACACATTTCACTAGTTTCGCGAGTTGTTTGACGCGGATCAAGGGTCGCTTGAGGAGATAGGCCACGGCTACCTGCTCGCCATGGTCGTTCACAACGTCGCCCTGTTCGTTCCTCGGCAAAGCAGCCAGCAGAGATTCGTCGTCATTCAGGCCATCCGCCGCCGGCGCCAAGTTGACGACAACATCATCGAAGCCAAGCCGCCAGGCGTTGAGATAGCTGTTGTACATGGGCACGACGCCGTGCGCCCAGTTTGCCATCTTGCGAATATCCGACGTGGGCGCTTTCTTATGCGCACCTCGAAGCTTCTCAAGCGCCACGCCCATGCCCACGACCGATTTCGACACTTCGTCTGGAATCTTACCCGACGATGACAAAGACGGCCCAAAGAGCTCGGTGACGTTGGTACCGTTAACGACATGTGACAAGAGGACAGGGACAACGCCATCGACGAGCGTTTTGAGTTCCCGGCCGTACATGTTTTCATCGTCAAGAAACTCGCGCAGAAGCTCCTGTGCCGTTGCCTGGCCGGACGTGCTTCGGTGCTTGCGCAGACTAGGCCTTGAACGATGACTCTTGATTGTGCTCGGTATACTGGCGTCGTCGGGAAGAGACAGTACCGACACCAGGTCAGAGTGTTTAGTGAGCCTTCTCTTTAGACCAGTCTGGGGCGTGCGCGACTCGTCAGGAAAGCTATCCTTTGTAAGGGAAGTCGACTGGGTCAATGTTGATTGTGTCACTGTTGAGTGAGTCACGTCTGAGTCCAGGTCGGAGCCGACAACGCTAGAGCCTTCGTCCGACACAATAGTAGACAGTTCGTGATCGCCTCTAGTGGGCGGTCGGAAGCGAGGCGCCGCCAATCTAAAGCCTGGCGAGTCTCCCTCCCCACTGCCAGTCACGGATGGAGGTGTCGACGACTTTTTGAGCTGCAGTGGCAGTGGAACATCTTCCAGGTGAGAAAAGTTGCGCTGCTCGCTTCCTTGGTAGCTCTTGTGCTTCACTGGACTGGACTCGCCCTGAAAAGCTTCCTTGAGAACGCCAAGCAACTGTCGTTTGCCATTGCCACTGCCACCCTTTAAAGGAGACGTGCTATTCCTAGTAGCTCTACTCCTTCTCAGCGTAGAGGTGGGCGTTGTGGGTGTCTGCCCTTCAGGAGTCGATGTGTTTTCGGTCTCGGCGTGAGCGGGCTCGTCTGGTGCTTGTTTCGCCTCCGTATTCACCAGGCTTGATGATGACTTTTGTGACGATTTGGAGTCGTGCGAGCTCCGACGACGGCTACGCTGATGATTGCGATTTGACTTGGGCGTGCCTTGTCGACTCGTCTCTGCTGCTTCCTCTGTCGGCGCTGCGGGTGACGACCCTTTTTCTGCCACGGGCTTGGAATCGACGAACGGGTCCACGGTACTACTCAACCACTTCTCGATGCTCGGTGGATCATTTGCGACCTGCTGTCGCGGGGGCTCGCTCATCTCTTGGATGATCTTCTTGCTCTCTTCGACCACCCTTTTGAACACGTTTGGCATAGTCTTGTGACTCATGTTACGGTCCACCTTTGGACGCTTTGGTCGGCTTCTGGGCGATCCTTCCACGGTCAAATCTAGCTCACTAAAAGCAGAATGGCCAAAGGGTATGTCGCCAGGCAAGTCTGCAATGGACTTGTTGGCGAGACTTGACGCGAGGTCGGACGCGGCATTGTCAACGCTGCTGAGCCCAGATTGCTCGTCTGAGTTTGACGGCTTGTCCGCAGGTTGAGAGAGGTCAGGGTGCAATGTCTTTCGTCTTTGTCGCATGGTGCCGTGGCCCTTTGTCGGAGTATCGAGTACGGGGTCAGACCGTTCAGTGGTCCCCGCATTGCTTCTTTGCTCATTTGTTTCTTTGTTGCCTGAACGAGAAACCGTTGGATCTTGGTCACGCCTATTTTTAGCAGATGGCGAACTTGGACGTCCTGAGCCCGAGGTAGTTTTGCTTCGTGAGCGTGAAGCTATTGCATGCTTGTCCCCAGAGGTGTTGGTTTTGGGAGTTTCACTGTCTGGGCGCGCTCCGGTGCCTTGATCACCATCATATCTGGGAGTGGATGTAGTTGGTTTGTCAGGACCGGCAGAGGCTCGGTGGTCTCGCGGCGTCTTCTGCTTGGTGACCCAGCGGGCCGTGATGTCACTGCATGAGTCGCCGGCCTCGCTCTTGGCGGCTTCGGATCGAGTAACCGCATGCGCAGACTTGGACGATCGGTGGCTTCGCAGGGGAGATGGAGTTTCGGGCACATCGACTTTGGCAGCCCATTCTTTGACCTTGTTGGAGACGAGAGGATTCCCGCCAGATTTCTGGACAAAGTCACTGGGCAAACCTTTCAGACTTGTTCGATCCCGACGTGAAGACGATACTTTTCTTGACGGACTTTTGCGCATCCGCGTCTTTCTCCAGTGCTCGTCACTGACCACCCTCTTCTTAGGAGGCGATGCAGACGACGTAGCACGCTCCTCCTCGACCCCTTTCTCCGAGGGGGCAGCACGATGGACCACTTCAGGGAGCTTCGGTTTGGGAGACCTCTTCGTCTTTTGGCGAAACTTGATGCGCACACGATCGGACTCGGTCACGCTCTCCGCATCTTCACCCTTGAACGCAATATCTGTCGGTTCGGTGGCCGCATCGTCTGGGTCGCCTTCCACCATGGCCATTGTATGCGCCGTCTGCCATTTTCGAACCCTGTCCTTGACTCCTCCTGGCTGTTGCAGCTTCTTCACCGCACTTTGCCGCATCTCCTGGCGCATCTCGGCCTTGACCATCTCGACACTTTGGAGGCGCTTCCGCTCTGCTGCTAATCGGGCTGGCGATTGTTTCCCGCGAAAGAAGTCGGTTAACAAGGTGGGAGGCTCCTTCCTCGAATTGGCCCTGGGTCGAGTTTTACTCGCCCCGACAGGCGAGGAATCAGGACCGGGGCCATTGTTTTCGAGTTTGTCGGGCTTGCCAGGTTTTGTGGGCTTGGAGTGTTTGGAAGGACTGGAATGTGGTGGTGCCACGTTGTCGGGCGTCGACGGCGATGTTGATGGCGGCATGATGTGCTATTCTGTTCAACAACGGTCAGCGCAACAAGAAAGGGTATATCGGGCAGCACATTCAAGCACTTCGGGGATGGCCTGGCAAGGAAAGAGCTTGGGCTGCCTCTACAGCCGCTCGATGACGCCCAAACTGGAGCTGAGACAATGACAAGGGGGGCGACATACTTTCGAAGACCATGCTCGACAAAATTCGGCAAGAGACTATTCACGCCGGTTCAATCGCATCGCATGTAATCCCTGCGCCTGGATTGCCAACAGACTTTCTGCTCGATCCAGGGGAGGTCAGATCTGTATTCTCGTGGGCGCGTATTGATGTCGCTCGGGTTGGGCAGGTCGGGTATGTAGGGCTCGGGCGAGGCGGGTACGAAGAGCTGGACGGCTCGAGGCTACACAGCATGCAACACGACGAGGGAGGATGAGTGCAGCAGATGTACGACGCGAGTATGTACCTAGTACTATGAGTGGCCAGACAGGTGTATTCCGTGACTTGTTGATAGACTGCTCGTAGGTTGTAAGAAGGCAAGCTAGATAGGTTAGCGGCAATGCGCTTGAGCTGAAGCTGGAGCTGGAGCTTGGGGACGCGCTGGTCTCGCTGCCGCAGTAACCAACGGGGCCGCTGTTAGCGCGAAGCGCGCTGTATGTATCCTGTAAGCGCCGCTCTGCACTCAACTTTCACCCGCGCAATGAACGCAGAGGGAGGCTGTTCTCCGTGTGATACAATGGAATTGATGATGCACGATAACTACACAGTATGCCAATTCATCAGCAGTCGTAGGCAATATGACTTCCTACTGCTTCGCTCAGCCCATGGCGACGTCCCCCGCGTCAATCTATCCAAGGACTTGTTGGGCTGTTTCCCACAAGGAAGTTGGGAACCATTTTGCTTTTGTTAGAGTCATCGCAGGCCATCTGGGTTCGTCATTGTTTCTTCTGCATGCACCCCGCGAGCCCGGAGATTGCCATGAGCGCGAGGCCCGCTACATTGCATGTCGTCCATCAAGATGTGCTCTGCTGCCCTATTATTATGTATACGGTACGTATGTTCATGTACGCAGTACATAACTCGTGCCGACCGGAAACCCATCAACCTGACATCACGTCTACCGACTGCGCCACACGCCACGCAATCATGATCAGCCCTTCGTGGCAAGTCAGATGAGCGATATTGAACACCCCATGATGAGCTGCGGCTGCGGCACTGCCGGAGCCTTTTCCTCGTGCGACGAAAACCCGCAATGGGACACGGGTTCAAGACCAGTGGTGCTACAGCCGGTGGTGGTGTGGTCCGGGTTGTGATAAGGTCATGCGCCAGGCCGGGACTTATTCTGGGAAGGACACGGCGATGACAAATGCCGCCAGGCTATGAGCGTGATGACTTCATTGAGGTTTTGCATCTTCATTTCACAATGGGAGTCGTCTGGCGATGATGATGCTGTTGGTGTACCAACTGTGGATGCCGCGGTCGCGGGGGTCAGGTTGACATGGAACGTACTATAAATTCAATAATACAGCACGAATAGGTAATTAAGTACATACACACATGATAAAGGATACAGAATACAGTGTAATAATCATAATTATAACTCTGCCGTACGTGGCTTCCAAGGCAGGCACAACAAGAAGTCCAACTACAGAAGCCAGCCAAGCGCCACGGCCTACGCCAGCAAACCATGAAGGCGCGATACTATGGACTCCCCGAAAAGCGGCCATCGCGGAAGCAGTACAATGCGAAAACAGCCGTGTTTCGAAGCAATGCCATTGCAGTAAGAGAGGGGGGATATTAACGTGAGAAAAGCAAACAAATAGCTAAACGCTAGAAAAAGCTGGATGATAACAAAGCAAATGAAAGCTAACACGCTAGAAAGAGCAAAACCACCGCAGCGAAATCAAGATGCCAAAAAACAGCCTTTTTCGAAAACAACCGCCAACGCCAATGCATGCAAAATATGCGACACGAAAACGTGAATACAAAGAAAAAGAAAAAGGATAACAACAGCTGGAAAAAAAAAAGAACATCCATCATGACATCCATTACTCGCTCGGCGTAAGCAAAAAGCGAACGCTTTTCTTAGGCTTCATAGTCGGCCCCCTCCCCAGCGAACCCCTCGAAGCCTGTGTAATAGCCGGCCTCAGGACCCCGGGCTCCTCCTTCTCCATGCTCAATACATCCTCCTCAGTCTCTTCCGAAATAGGCCACACGTCCAGACTAGGTTCCCGCCACAGCCGGAGCGGCCGCGGAGACGCCTTTTTCCCCGCGGAGTAGCGTTGAGCAAGAGACTGACGAGGTCTGCCTCGTGGCGTGGCTCGTAGGGTTGGTGAAGAAGGAGAGATCGTCCCGGGAGAGAGAAAGCCGTCGCTTGTGGTTCTGCTCCAGCCAACGGGCGAGATCTTGCATTGGGAGCGGGCGTTCTCTGGACTCTTGGACTGGCTCCTCGTCGATGGGGACGGCGCGGGGAAGCGAATGTAATCGTCCTCGTCTTCTTCGTCAGTGGTGATGGCCTCTGAGTCAAAGTCTGGCGAGACAGCTTTTGCGCGTATCTTGCTGAGACCATCGAGGGTGGATGGGCTGACGGAGCGGATGCACTCGCGGGGGTGGTTGCTGTCCTCGATCCCTGCATCGAAGAGCAAGTCTTCGGCGTCAAAGTCCTTGATGTTGATGTCCAGACCTGAGGGAGTGAGGAAGTAGGTGAGCGGATTCTCGTCCATTTCCTGTAGAAGGGGACGGGGCTCGTTCTTGTTGCACCTCGAGAGGCGGATTTGGGTGGGCGGGTAGGAGTCCCGGCGAGACCAGGTGTCGGAGGAGATGGCGTCGGAAGGCATGGCGTTGCGTCTAAAGCGATCAATCACGGCCTCGTTTAGCTAATTGTCGATGGGCGAAGACGGATGCTTGGACAGCCCGTGGGAGTTGATAACCGGCCAAGCCGGCGATGATGATGTTTCTCTGCTCAGACCAGACGGGCGGTGTAAACACGATCCAGGAGGCTCATGTGAGGCAAATTATAGAAGAGCGTTGAGGACGAAGCAGCCAGCAGCCAGCAGAACAGCCTCTTGAATAGCTTGTTGATGAATAACGAGGGATTAGGAGATGTCAAGAAGTGTGTAGATATATATATGTATCCCTATATATACGGTGTCTGTGTGCGTGCGTGCGGGTGTATTTGGCGAGGCGCTTGACAACCGGCCCTTGTGATGGCAGCCCTCCAACCCGACTAGTCAGGCGCGAGACAAACAAACCAGAGAAGCGCCCACGTGAAGCCGCCTATAGGACAAGCCAGGGTCCTAGGATTGCCGCTAAAGAAGAGCAAGGTCTGGGTTGTGAGTCTGGCGGAAGGGCATGAAGGCGGATGATTTGCCGTCGCATTCGCTCTTTTATGAAGAAAAAATCAGTGGGTGACTTTGCGTCATTTCTTGTTCAAGAGGGCTTTGCGGGCGGCAAACAAAAATCAACGACGAAGTAGGTAATGAGCAAGAAACGGAAAACCGCGCAATCAAAAAAAAAAAAAAAACCCTCACAAAAAGCTGGCGGCTGCGGTTGTGCAGCTGCACGACACACACACGCAGGTTCCCGAATGCCGATTCCCGGCAATGCAGCCTTCATCGCAGAAAGCTTGCGAGAGGTCGCGCCGTAAATATCTTGGCATTGTACAGGCGGGGCATCATGCATGCCGCTTATGTGTTAGGATGCTTCGGCATATGATAAGAAGCCAGTGCGCAATCACGCCTTCATGTCTGCGATGGTGCGTATCATGCAGATACTGTATGTACATATGTGTGTGCATTGTGTTAGTACAGAATGACCACTGACTAGACAGAGTATGGTGAACGCCCCGAAAGCCTCAAGACGTTTATCGCGCTGCGATGATACCGGCCATCTGACTTGGCATCTTCCATACACTGCAGGAATGACCAAATCAGTCCAGATCATCCCATATAAAGCGTTACAACTTACTACAGTACATATCTTCATCCATTCATCCATTCATCCATGGCAAACCATATGTGCATACCAACTTCCAAGTCCCTTTCGCTTTGCCTAAGTCTTTTACCGCCCCACCTCACGCACTCGCAGTCTCGACTCTCGCACTCATCCATCCCACACAACTCTCCGAAAAGATAAAAGAATAATTCGTTCCACTGACCTCCTTCCACAAGCCAGTGCCACTGTCTTTTGACTCCACCCGTCGTAACCCTCAAAACTCAAGACTCAAGACTCAAGACTCAAGACTCAGGAGTCAACGGAGCCTGATCACGCTGCGTCTAGAGTCTAGAGTCTAAGATCCATGACCCATGTCACTTTAGTCTTTGGGAGTTGCCTTCGCTTCGTTGCGGGAACTCATATTCGCTTGCAGGAATCTGGGGGCAACATCGGGAGATAGCCCGCTGGATCGGGGAATTTTCCCTTTCCTCGGTCCTAAAAGTTGTGCATGTGTACCGGTATTCTGGTTGTTATGTATGTATGTACTTTTTTTTTTTGCTTTCTTTTCTTCCATCCGTTCATCCGCTTGTCTGAGAGCCTAGAGATGGGTGCATGTCCGCAACACTGCGGGGGATGAATAACACAGCCGAGTGGTTGGGCACCGGGGAAGAAACCTGCAGCGGTGTAGGGACTACCTTAGGGAGGCTAAAAAGGGGTCTTTGGATATCGAGGACGCTATTCCCGCTCTCCCGTCGTACACACAAGTCATATGCACCTTTGCAGTCATACCTGTACCTACTTACATACTCACGCGCGCGCCCACAACTTGCACTGATCTGAGACTTTTGAGACGCTGAGACACCTTCGATGACGCTTCCTTGCCGTGATGCCGAGAAGTATGTACGTACATAGTACAGAGTGGCGAGGAAGCCGATCTGGAGAGGAGCGGAGTTGATTAGCATCGGATCTCGGGGATAAAAGCGCGAGGCATCTACCATGTCGTTGAGTTGTGGTTATCTTTTGCTGCGCCGTGGCTGAGAGCATCTGACCAGTGCCTCTTCTTTGGTGCGGACAGGGGGCGGGAGTAGTGGAGGTGCGGATGTGCAGACATGCAGGAGACAGAAATGCAATACATCAATTTACTACATATGTAAAGTACAGAAAGTACCGACATCGTGCAAAGGCAAAACCCCAGAATGCGATGCGAAAAGGCAGAAAATGCTTGAACTTGAACTCAACGCCTCGAACGAAGGCCTCGAACGTGATAGAACCCAAAGCCGTCGGTCTCTTTGCCGTCCCCCACTTCTCGTGCGAGAGGCTAGAGCCCAACACGAGACGAGATTCTCTTTCATCCCAATCGCCATGTAATCCCTGCTTCCGCTTTCTTCTTTTTTCCGTCCTTGTTGCTCCATCAAAAGAAAGACTTCCCCTCCCGTTCGTGAAGAAGGATTAGGTCGTTTTGCTGCAGAAACATGTGTCACGTACCCCGTGTGTGTGTGTGTGTGTGTGTGTGTGTGACTCAAATGACTGATGATCACACAAGCCAATGACAGAAAGTCGGCGGAAGGCTGTTCCATTTTCCATCAACGACGTCGTTACGTACCTATGTGATCCCTCACCGGGGTTTTCAGCGAATGCTTGCTGCGGGCCAATGGTGTATATATTTCCCGCAGGCGAGTGTAACGCGATGACATGAAGCGATACAGTACGGAGTACATGAACACCGTGCAGTTTTCACTCAGGGGTTGCTGAGTCCTGACCTGTCCTGTCCCTGGGAGCCGCACTATCGTCCGAGTCGAGTCTCTCGTGCGAATGCCTGACCCATATATACCCTTGATAATAGGTAGCTAAGCAGAGCTTAAATCCAATACACTCAGGAGTCAGGAGTCAGGAGTAGGACCCCTACAAGCATAGTTTTGCTCGCCTGATATGGGGTGTTTATCTGTTTCCTCGCTCGGTACATACCATTTCCCGCGTCTGCATCACAAGACTCCTCATAGGCAATGCGGCCTCACAATGCCCATGTGGCTCGGCCAACAAGGCAGATTTCATCCCATTGACTTCTACACAGGTCGGGCACCATATTCATCAACAAAAAAGCACGCAGCCCGCGTCGTTAAAGTGGTATTGCCCCCTCGGCGCTCACTGCAAAAAACCCACAAGTTCGAACCTGAAAGCTTGATCGGGTTGGGACTGCTGAGTTAGTTTGTAAACACTCCTCAGGACCACGGCCCGGTTGCGGTCGTCCAAAAACGGAAAATCTACTGTATCTCAACTCTGAACAGAGAAGATGGGAACCCTTGTGGAGCGTTCGGGATAGATCGGGCGGGAAAAGCAAGCCGATAGTAATAGTGTGACCAGAAACTCGCACCAAAAACCTTAGATAGACGTCTTTGCTCCATCCACGCACGTCATTCACCCTCCTCCAAGTCCTCCATGCATCGGAAGAAATACGACCAAAAAAAACCAGTCAAAAGCCCATCGGTCACCCACCCTGGCGTGTCGTTGAGAATTCCCCTCTTCGACTTGGACCCTGATCGATTCCCCCTTCCCATGGTGTTTGCCCCTTTTGCATGTGATTTGCATGTGGCCCCCAACGACGCCCAACTTACCCTGCACGCTTTTCATCACAATGCGCCTTGTGTTGTGGCGGCGGCCAAGGCCATGAGAATTGACACCACCAGACATGGCCTGGCTGCTCGGAGGCGCGAGGCCCGATCGTCAGGCCAGTTTCAGCTCGGCGTCCTGTGTTGTCTCTTCTTTGGCGTGCTGCTCTCCTCTATATCGTGGGTGAGCAGCCGGCTTAGTGCGGGGTATAGGCGGGAAGGGACGCGGTCGTCATTGTTGGTGAGAGCCGTACTAAACCCCGCGTTCCAGTTACTCGACGGCACGCTGATGACGACGACGACGACGACGACGACGACGTCAACGACATTGACCCCGACAACGAGCTTGACGATGACGAAGATGAGAATAACCACCACCACCACCACATCTACTACTACCACCACACATGTGGATGAGTCTTCCACCAATCCTGCATACTCCATCGATCGCGGGCAACAGCATCAGCAGCTGCTTGTAGAGCAGCAGCCACTGCAACAGCAGCAACAACAGCGACCGCAACTGCCATTGAGCTCCCCATCTCCGTCTCCCACAATGCCCACCCTCCCCCTCCGCCTCATCACCCAAAACATCCGCTTCGCCGCCAACCACACCGAGCGCTCCCCCGGCGAACACCCCTGGCCCATCCGATGCCCCAAACTCTGCACCCAGCTCCAGTTCCTCTCCGCCGGCCACACCAGTCCCTTCCTATGCCTCCAGGAAGCCCTCCACGCACAACTACTCGATATCCAAGCTCACCTCGGCCCCCCCTGGGCGTACATCGGCCGCGGTCGCGGTCCCCACGAAACAGACGAGGAGTACTCGCCAATCTTCTACCGCGCTGATACATGGACGTGCCGGCGCAGTGAAACGAGATGGCTTAGCGAGACACCGGATCGGCCTTCCAAGGGGTGGGACGCTGCGCTGAATAGGATTGTGACGATGGGGCTGTTTGAGCATCGCGAGACGGGGGTGCGGGTTGTGGTTATGAGTACGCATTTTGATCATAAGGGGACGGAGGCGCGTATGAGGAGTGCGAGGCTGTTGGTTCGGTTTGCGGGGGAATGGAGCGAGGCTGAGGTTGGTGACGACGGCGGAGAGGACGATGGAGAGGACGATGGAGAGAAGACGGGTGCGACTGCTGGGCCGAAACCGCTTTCTCCGTCGGCGGTGCTGGTTGCGGGAGATTTTAATAGTCAGCCGGGGGAGGAGGCTTACCGGGCTATGACGGCGCCGGGGACTGGCATGGTGGATCTGTCGGAGCTGGTGCCGGAGGGGAGACGGTATGGGAATTATGTGACGTATACGAGTTTTGGAGAGGTGGGAGAGGTGCCGCTGAGGATTGATTTCTTGTTTGTGCGGGAGGGGATGGGGGTCGAGGTTGAGACGTTTGGAGTGTTGGGGAATAGCTTTGATGATTTGGTTCGGGTGTCGGATCATAGACCTGTGGTGAGCGATTTGAGGGTGAGGGTGAAGTGAGGAGGGGTTCATGGGTAGGTGTTTCTGGATTATGGATATTAGAATTAGACGCCCTGGTACGCTGGCGTGTGGTTCTGTCTTGTTTCCATGGTAGTTACGGCTTGTTTCTATGCTGTTCTGGGTAGAATCTATTGATGGTTCTGTGTTGTTACTTCTTGTCTTCCCTGTTTCCAGGACATCATCCGACTTCCGGCTCGTAGCATCTTCTCCCTAATTGTCCAATGCCACCTCTGCCAGCATGAGTCATCTTCGTACGCTGGCGGCTGGCGCAGTCCTCCTGTCTTGTTTCCATGGTGCTTCTGTGTTGTTTCTATGCATTCTGTGTAGCTTTCACGCTGTCCCTGTATCGTTCCTCTTTTTTTCTGTGTGGTTGGTCATGTCTTTCCTACGTATTTACACATCATCCTCCCGACTTCAAACACGTGTCTTCCCTCCGCGAGGTTCTATCTCGTTATCATGTTTCTCTTGCGTTATTACCATGCTGTAATATATAAATTTACCCACAATTCGGAGTACTCCAACATCCAATCTTTTCTCCGCCCTCCCCAATCGCTATCGTCGTGTCGTAAACATGAGTTAGTCTCAGTCTCAGTTATCGTACGCAGGCGCCGTTCTGTCTCGTTTCCATGTTCCTTCTGCATTATTTCTACGGGGTATGCCTTTTCTGTGTTATCTCTCCGCTGCATCTGCCTTGCTGATTCATATCTCCCCTGTTCACAAAACATCCTCCTCCACCATCTTTTCCCCCTACCCACTGATCCTGACCCAGATCGCGATCTTCGCCGATATGAGTCACTCCGTATGTACGCTCGCGCGCGGTTCCATCTCGGCTCCGCGTTTATTCTGCATGCATCGCTCCCATGCCATTTCCATGTTGTCTCTCCGTTGCATCTGCCCTCTTCGTTCATGTCTTTCCTAGTAGAAAAAAAATATCCTCCGACTTCCGATCGGACTCACCAGTGACCACAATCTCTCCCCGCCTCCTTCTAAAATCGACCTCTCCGCGAACTTCGCACAAAAGTGCGCAATGAAACATGTCCACACCTCCACGATCCAATCACTCCTGAGCCCTACAATCTTCATGTAGGAAAAAATTTCCATCACTGGAGCAAATTCACCCCATTGAACCCCCCCGCTTCCTATTGCCCCCCCCATGCCTCGGTTCCCCATGACACTTATGCAGAGTGTCGCCAACACATCGCGTCTGCTGACCAACACAACACGCCACTTGCAGCGGAATCTCCATCCCCAAGCACGCAGCATGACTCGAAGACGCGTGCCTTTTCACTCATGGTGTCGATTCGTCTCCGAGAGGCGTGTTGTTTTCTTTTTTTGATTGGTCATTCTTTTCTAGAAGAATGTACCCATGCATACACGGTACATACAATCTATGCATGGGCCGTGCCGCAGGCGGCAGGCCAGATCGGATCAAAAAGCGGTGTACGCGGACAGGATCGTTTCTTCGTCTTCTCTATCCTCAGCTCCTCTAGAACGCGACATTGAGGCTTGAGGGCGCGCGCGTCTTCTGGCGAGAATAATGGGTTTCTGCCATTCGGGGTCGAAGAACCTGTGCCGTCTCACAAAGAATTAGGTGCTCCCTGGGCAAAGCATGGAACCCCACGGATTGGGCATCAATGAACACGGACTCGGTGGCAAATTTCATGGAGAAGCTGCTGCGCAGACTTGGACTGGGGGATTTCGAAGAAGTCCTGGAGTCCTGATGAAAAATCTGAGCAAGTATCTGACGCCCGAGGGGGGGGGGGCTGAGAAGCGCAGTACATAGCTGGCAGTTGAGAAGTACACAGCTACGAAAGCGTGAAGTTAGTACAATGTTGAGTTGAAGGAGTCTAGTACAGATTCGACGAATAGCCAGTAATCTTGCCGGCCGAGGCGCATGGACGAATTCGACTGTTTGTCTGGATGGCGGCACTCCATGACATTGGTACCTCGGTACCTCCTAGGCAGGGACCC
The DNA here is from genome assembly GCA_018360065.1 of Claviceps pazoutovae. Lineage (NCBI taxonomy): Eukaryota > Fungi > Ascomycota > Sordariomycetes > Hypocreales > Clavicipitaceae > Claviceps > Claviceps pazoutovae. The sequence goes on from SRPO01000074.1 coordinate 45,993, forward strand.
TTCTCTCCCCGCCCCCGCCCCGGAGGAGACCCCACAAAAAAGGAAGAAGAAGAAGTGGGCCCAATCTGTCCAATCATTGTACATGCCTTGACCGAAATTGACCAGGACAACATGAGATATTCAAACAGCACAAGACACACCAGATGCGGTGTTCGAGTGTACGCGTGGGTTGTACGACGCCTCCACATGCATGATGCGCTGCGAGCTCGCGAGACAAGCAGCGCACGAGAGATGAAGACGTGTGCATATTGGCGGCGAAGCAGATCGCGAGGTCGGACAGCCCAGTATTGACACCTGTCTTCAAGGCGGCAGCGGCGGGACATTGTCGATGTAAGTTGAATGCCTCTTGGACGTATGTCACGCATTACGTGAGCCGGTTGTGTGTTCTCTATTCGGTCCATGCTGATCCCAAGTGGATCGTTGGTGACTGTTGTCCTGAACTCTGATCAGTAGGCGAACACAGCACCTCGTAGGTTTTCAAACTGGATGTGTTCATTTCCGCGTGGCATCCATGCTCTTCGCTGCTAGGCTACCGGTACCAAGTTGGAAGGGTTATCACATTCTGGGGATGAGTGGATCGCCGCCATGGTAACAGCCACCGCGAGCCACGACCTTGAATGCAGTCGGCATTTGGAGTCACCGAAACATGACTCCGAATGAGACAGAAGCAGTGCATAGCCGATCCACTGGCCGGGTGTGGATGTGTGTGCGCCTTATTCGTCAAACGCAGAAGATGTAGCCAGATTCCACCTTGATGTAATGCGTCCACTGTCCAGACGACGAGGACGTGGCGCGGCGAGAAAAAGGCGTCTTCATTTAGGAAACTTGACTTGTCGGTCTTGTAGAACGCGGATGTAAGGTGACGGGCGTGCATGAAGATGGCGCGCCTGATTGGCTCTGTGGCAGTCATGACGATGGCGGCATCTTTGTCTTGCGTGAGTGGTTACGGTTTCCATGGCAATCAAGCCGACCGTTTGCTGGGAGGACTTCTGTTGAGGCGGCTATCGTGCTGCATTCCCCGTATGCGATGGAGTTGCGTCGTTGACCAGCTTCAAGTACTCGACTCGATACGTTGATTCACTGATACGGTCATGGTGAGGGAATTGACTCAATTTCGTCATCAGACAATCGTCAGGTCGGGCCGGCGAACCAGTCGTCAGTGCGTCTGAGATATAGGAAGATCGGAACTTTGAAGGTGGCAGCGCATCGAATGCATCGATCCACAGTTGGGCTGCGCTCGAGTGGACGCGTATACACAGGGCAGGCTACATCGTGGAACTGGGCAAAAGGGATGCAGAAAGATGCAAGATGGTGAACAGACGACCTTATTGATGCTGGTGGTGACTCCTCGGCGATGTCCAATGCGGTGCCAGACGAACCGAAAGTGGAGCCGCCTGTTGGAACTCGGGACTCGTCGGGAGTGACGGGGAGCGCACTTGTCCATTCTGAGCTCTCAGACTGCCATTCCCTGCCGTCTTGGGCCCGCGGACAGCTGTGCCGAGATTGAATACCACAAGACCAGACCTCTTCCATCTGGTGTGCAGCACATGGACAAAGACGAGGTAAAAGAGGTGAAGCCATACAGTGAGGCTGTACTCTCGAACTTGGCGAGAATGTGGATAGTGGCAGAGAACACAAACGCTGGCTCTCTGGACTCGACATCGATTCATTTGTGTTTCAAATCATGCTGGATCTCGGAGCCCAGAACAGCCAGAACCCATACATTAGACTCTAGATCGAGGCTGGAAACCTGCTGCTGGAGTTGTACTGCGCACGTCAGCTGCCTTGGTGTTGTCGACCAGCTACCATTCGTCTTCAACCTCTGTTCGCATTCTTCGCAATTCGAACCAGCTCACCGTGTTGGCAGCTACTGCAACCACCCCAGCTAGTCTTGCGTCTCGTCCTCGTCCTCGTCTTCGTCTTCGTCACCCGCCAGTGACGACACGCCCCCCCCCCCCCCCCCCCCCCCCCCCCCCCCCCAGATCCATCACGCCGGAATGGCTTGTTCTCCGGAGTCTGGGCAGAACGTCAGGACGTCAGCAAAAGCAAACGACGGGGTGACTTCTCGCCTCCGACTTTTTGGAGCTTCTGTGCTTCACGCTGGCCGAGTGTCTGTCTCGCGGAGCTGTGTGAAAAGACAATTGGGCGAGGTGGGATTGGACGAAGAAAAGCAGACAACCATGTGTTCAACGTCGATGAAAGCCTAAAGGGTCCATCGGTGCATCCACAATCGGTGTGATGCGAATACGTATCCCGTATGTACAGTCGTCCATGGAAACGCCCCGACTTGCGCTACAGACCTTTGCGGAACAGGCTTGCGGAACCGGCCGCTGAATGGACGCATCTCTCCATCCATTTGTCTATTAATTAGCCTTGCGCCGTCCATCGTTTTTGTTGACTCTAACTTCATTCCCGTCTCAACTGCCTTCGCCCACGCACTCGACTTCCCAGATACCAGGACTTCTCCCGCATTTTCTCTCTGCCTTTATTTGCCTGAGTATTCATAGTTATCGGGCTCAAGCAGCATTGACTCGGCTTATTGATGCATGAGTGAATGCCCGACTGTGGCCAGATCATACATCTCCGTTGCCTGTCGACGTTACCCAATAACAACAGACATTTTGCCTGCCCGGGTGTCAACTCTCGCCCCTCTGCCCCGTCTCCTCTCGTCATCCCCTGCTCTTTCTTCGTCGTCCCCCAGGCTCCGACATCTCTACATTTGTCTATTTAAATCCCCTCTTCTCCGCAGCGACATCTCCCTCGCTCCCGAACTCGGGCCCAGCAGCCCCTCAAGTTTCAACGCCCCAGAGACGCCAAGGATAAATACCTGCCCAAGACCCCATACACCGACCCGCCGTCCACCATCAACAACAAAAGGTCGACCTTCGCGACCTCACATCACCATCATCTCCCGCGCTTGTAGGGCCTTTACACGACCTGAGCTTGAGCTGGACCGCTGCGTTGACCTGACCTAGGTGACCTTCACCCAGGACAAACACGCTTCGTCATCAGTTCACTGCCCATCTGCAGAGCTCACCATGACATCCGGTCCCAAGAACCTTTACCGCGTGGCACATGTTGAGGACGCCGCCGAAGAATCTGGAGACTGCATCGTTGGCAAGCCCGGCACCCGCAAGTACGCCACCCGGGCGACCCCCGTGACCCCCGGTCCTCAGTCCAAGGCCAACACGAGCAAGTCACGCTCGGATAAGCGACCCGTCGCTCCCACAACTCCCTCTGCCTCTGTCGATCTTGTGCCTGAACCTCAAGGTGCTGCCGAGGAAGACGATGCACTGAGGGATGAGGACCGGCCGTCTGTAGAGGACAGTGATGAGGTCGATGCCAGGGCAAGAGATCGTGCCGAGCGCAGAAGAGAGCGGAGGGTGCGGGATGACGAGAAAGAGGCCCAGGCCGCCGTCGTCGCCTCCACCAAAGATGATACGCGGGCACAACGACTGCATCGGCCGACAACGCTGAAGCAGTCGGCCACACAGCCAATTCCGACCCCCTCTTACAGAAGGGGTTCTACAGATGAGATGCCGATCTACGCCTTCCCACAGCCGATCCCATCTGCACCTGGCCCCGGGTTTGATCCCACGTCCGGGAGCTATTTTGACGGGCAACAATTTAGACCTGTGCCCATGAACATGATGTGGCATCCACCCCGTCAAGTAGCAGTGCCTTTTCCTTCCCCCTCATTCCCTCCCTATCCGATTTGGAATGGCTACGGCGCACCCCCCGGCGGATTCATGCCCCCATCCTCGCTTCCACCGCCCGATGGCTATGCGCCTGGGTACTTTGATGGCATGCCCGGCCCGGGTCCGCAGCCTCAGCTGCATCAGCGCTTCGAGAGACCTGGTCCTGGGATGGGATACCCAAGACCGCTGCCCTCCTCCTACTATGGTCCCGGTCAGGGTGACTACTGGGCGGATGCTCCTCTGGCGCCTTCAATCAAGCGCCGCCCAATATCGAAGGCCCAGCCTCAACCCCAGCCTGCAGATGATTCCCGGAAGAAGATGCCACCACCAGACGCCGTTCCCTCGAAAGCGTCTCGCCCAAAAACATCCCTGCCGTCATCATCATCTTCTTCCTCGGCCCGCCCTACCTCCCATCATGGACACTCAAAGCCCCGGGACTCCCACAGGAGATCTGTCCATGCCTCCAGCAAACGCGGTGACTCACCCGGCATGGCTGGGCAAGACCATGATGCGTACTCTCCCGATGGTGAAGAGTTCGACGACGACGGCGACGAGGGGGAATATCAAGACCCAGCTCCCAAGACTCGCCGTGGCTCCACCAACCACCATCACCACCGCCGCCATCACCAGCCCCAGCACGAACCCGAACCCCGAACAACACCATCCACCCGAAAGCACCGCCCTCCCCCATACGACTCCCACGCTCCTACCCCCCCTCCTCTTTGCCCCAGCGGCCTCGGCCCCAAACACGAGAAGAAGTACTACGACGCGCTAGCCTACCAAGAAAAGGTCAACCGCCGTCCATCTCCCTTCTCGCAAGTACCCCTCACGGCCGAGCATCTCCGCAAGGTAGGCCGCCGGGGCGAAGTCCCCAGCAGCCACTCCACGCGGAGTAGCCACAACAGCCGCGGCGGAGAGGAGAGTTCCCACAAGAGGAGCAGTGGTATGCGTACGTCGCGGACGCAGAGTGGTGGTGGTGGAGGAGGAGAGGACTTTAGGATAAAGATCTCGGGGGGTGCGCGGCTGCGGGTTTCGGGCGCGGAAATTGATTGCGGGGATAATGCGGAGATTGTGTTTGCGGGGCCGAGGGGTAGAGGAGGCGGCGGCGGCGGCGGCGGCGGCGGTGGTGGTGGTTCCAGCTCCGGGAGTGCGAGGATGGTGGAGGATTTGAGGAGTAGGAGGGGAGGGAGTGAAAGGGAGAAAGAAAGAGAAAGAGAAAGAGAGAAGGTTTTGCCGCGGAGACAGAGGGGGAAGAGTCCGGGGGAATGGAGTACGCAGGGTGGGGGGTCGAGGGAGAGGTCGTCTAGAGGATCGCGGTGATGAGCTGTGGAGTTTCGTTGCTTCTGATCGATGGGCTTCTTGTCGTGGATGGCTGGCCTGTGTGCGCTATATGTGGTTGTTGCGTGGTTTGTCTTGCGCGGCGAGGGATTCTCCTCCTCTTTATTTTTTTGCTTCTCTGCGAGATACCCTTGGGAATGATGGCCTCTTGTTACTGCATGGCTGTTCATGACGGACGCGATACACATACTAGCATGGGGTTCGGCGCCTTTTTTTCTGTCTTTGGAAGGCACACGAGATTCACAAGACTTGAGCCCAATAAGCACTTTGAGGGGGGTTTACCTACGGATTATTTGGCTGGGTGTTCAGGTCTTTGGTTATTGGTAACAATACAAGCTCTCTTCTCTGGAAGTTCATTGTGCATACCTAATATGACAATTACTTGACTTGGCTGTCGAGGTCCACGTCTCCTTGTCTCTCGATGAACCATTGAACCATCCATCATATAATGGTTGAGGGGACAAGAAGCTGATGACTTCAGCAACTACAAGATTCGTTTTAAGTCTTGCGTTCGCTGAATGAAGCAGCTCAATCGTGGATACCAAATGGGTCCCACGCCCGATATCCCCAGAGGGATGGATGGCCTTACGGCCTGAAGGCGTAAAATAGAATACATACACAATCGGAATCCATGGATAGTGCTTCTTCATGCCGAGAGACTGATCAGTGATGACTCGTAGAGAAGATGACGGAGTGCACAAGAGAGTAAGAGTAGGCGCAGCTAAGTAACACTGCTAACTGTCAATTATACTCTCGGCTCTGACGCCTCCCCAATAGCTTGCTATGTACTGGCGATCACATCTAAGCTGTGTTGTACCAATATGACGTGCCTGACTGGTGGGAGATCTAGCGATGCTTATTGGCCTTATGACTGCATCATGCATGTGCCGTTCTCCGTGGCGATCGACGTGCGACAAGACGACCAACGATGCTGGGTACTGTCCAATTATAGGATACCTCGACTTTGTCCCGCTGCCGCCAGTAAGTAACACTTGATGCAATCGCGCACCGTGCGGTGACGTATTATACCGTGCCCATATTGCCGTAGCCTGTTTCTCCAGCGTACAAGCTGTTTTTAATGTAAGTTATAGGTTGACCTGGCTACATGTCCCAGGTGACATGTGATGATGTGAACCTTCAACACGGGGCAAGTTTCACTCGCGGAGTCGCGGAGAGGTGGGGCTGATCGAGCGAGTTGCCCGGCCAGCGGCCGGTTTGTTGACAGTTGCGTCATCTGAGATGTCTGATGGACTACAGTCTACGGGGTAACGGGCATGATGCCTGGGCAACTGGAAAGAAAAGCACGGCATGATCATTGAAGAAGAGGAATTGGTGTGGTTATCTATGACCAGTCACAATTGCAGTGTTCAGTATCGTCTCTTTTAGAATTAGTTGAACGGGACGCTGTTGTGGTGGGTGGAAGCGGCAGGTACATAGGCCAACCTCTCCTTGGCTCGCAGACCCCAGCCACGGCAATTTCTGGGGGCTCGTTTCTGGGGAAACTTCAGAAACATGCTGCACGGCCAACTTTTCCCTCTCCATCATCATCATCAATCCGATTCTCATTCCATCCAACACGTGCATTCCCACGATTTGCATTCCTGCCTCACGAAATCCCCCCCCCCCCCGCCACTTACCGACTTTCTGCTGTCTACAGCTGCTGTTTCCTCCAACCTCATGGCCCCGTCTCTCCGGAGACTCGTGCCCCCAGCGGTCGACGGCTCCTCTCCCGACAAAACATTCAGCAACCTCTTGCAACACGCCCGCCGGCTACACACACGCGGCGACCAAACCACCCCCGATCCCTCCCACGGGATCCTAGACCCCCACGACATCAACAATGTCGGCTTCTTCGTCCTCTTCGCCCTCATCGGCGTCGCCTTCGTCGTAACAGGCATCTGGTTCTTCTTCTGGGCCAAAAACGGCGGCTTCCACTTCAAAGAAGGCGACTGGGAGGACTACAAATCCACCGTCCTCCGCCGCAAAGGCCCCAACGGGACCCTCCTCTCCGGCGCCACACGATCCACCAAACTCGGCGGCGGCAGCGTCTACAAGGATGTCTACGACGACGACGGTACAACCATCATCACGGACAGCACTGGCCTAAGCGGCGTCACAGCCGGGGCAAGCGACATTGCTGCGCGGGAGAAACGCCGTGCAAAGCAAGAGGCGCGAGATCGCGAGCGGCGCAAGAAGCGCAGCGAAAAACAGAAGAAGAAACACAAGGACAAGAGCGGGGATGAGGGGACGCGCCGCGCGGCTGAGGATGGTGTTTTGGATGAAATGGCGGAGAAGGAGGCGCTGGAGCAGCTGAGGAGTTATCGTCACGAGAGGCCCGCGCGTGTGGGTGGTTTGAATAAAGAATCGGATGGGTCGCAGTGGGATGGATCGACGAATCCGTCGGAATCGACTGTCTCGTCGGATTTGTTGTCGCATCGGCAATCGACGCCTACGACGACGCCGACTAAGAAGACGGCCGCGGCGGCGATTCGCAAGGTTTACTCGACGACGGACCGTGGTGAGCAGCGGGAGGCAGAGAGGATTCGGGCGGAGGCTAGGCGTCTGAGGAAGGAGAGCCGGTCTCGCCGACGGGACTTTAGTTTTAATAGGCCGGATGCCACGGAGAGCGCTGCGACGGAGAGTCTTCTTGAGGGAAGTGATTTAGGCGTGAGGGACTATTTGCCTTCTGTGGAGGAGTCGAGAGGCCATGGTAGTAGGGAGAGGGAAAGGGAGAGGGAGAGGGAGGAAAGGAGGGCAAGGAGGGGGGGTTATAGGCGCGGGAAGGGGGAGGATGATGAGCTTTGATGGATGATGCATGGATTGATGGCGGGAGACAAGCTGGACATGTTCTGGCGGCAGTTACGATATGGAACGGCCATGATGAGTATGGGTATGATGGTTGGAAGGGTCATGATGATAGGATGGTCATGAAGATTGGCACGGTATGGCAGGGTATGTTTGAAAGGTATGGTATGTAAGGCGCGACATGTGTATATGATATGATAGGGTATGGTACGATGAATGATATGGGTAGTCAAGTCCACGGAGCGGCATTCCACTGGCAATAAAGTGATTCCACTGGCAACAAAGTAATTCCACTGGCAAACAACTGATTCAACTAGCAATTCCACTGACAATAGCACTATGTAGAGTGCTTGGAGCACTGTTACTTGCACCTAATCGCGTGAAGCAAGATGTTCTAAAGGGTGGTTAGACTTGACGATGGCCAGATAGGCGTGATTGTCGTATTATGGCAGGATGGTAATTGGTAGGGTGTGGCTTTATTATGGATAGCTTGTATAGCTTGTAAGGTACTGTAGGTATGTATGTATGGTATCATTGGTAGAGTACGAGATGTATGACATTGTGCTGTTGGCTTAGACGGTGACATAACAGTACATGGAGTACAGAGTACAGTGCTTGGAGACTGCCTGCTACATTGTACCTACCGAGGTAAATAGGCACGTTCATATTTGCACCACCGTATTGCTCGTTTGGGCATGTATTCTGGGTCCATCCCACTCCTGACCAACCATGGGCTGCATGGCGGTGCATTGATCTGTGGCTGATGACAGCGGCGAGGCTCGAGCTCAAGAAGCGTGGCGGTGCCTGTTCGTCCAGTGACTTGTCTGTCTTACTGACTTGGCTCCCCGAGTCCTCTCACCGGGAAACTCTCGGCCAACCGTCCTCCGTCGACCATCGTGTTGCTGTTTTGTTGCCTTTCTATCCCTTCGCGCCGTCTCAGAACCCACTTCCAATTACAAAGCAGTTGACAGATTCATTCTTTTTAATCTTGTTAATCTTGGTGCTTGTGCCTGAATCTGTGCGTGCCGCTCCATCGACCCCAGACGCAGCACCCCCGTCGGCACACCCTGGATGTGGCAAAGTTCACGGACCAATCGTGCGTCCGCTCGCCGTCATCCACCATCCACCTTTTGTTGCCTGCCTTCCGCCGCCGCCGTCCATCTGCCTCATCAGACCGCATTGCCCACGTTACTGCTGATGGCCGCTTCCGTCATCACCAGATTCACCACCTCGCATCCTCACCTCCCGCCTTGCTCGACTTTTTGCTTCTCTAGTCCGCTGGCGGCCCGTTGGATAGCTTCGACTTTGTTTTCGACGACCTGCATGGGCGCATTCGCGGACGCTCATCTTGCGACAGATTCCCCGTCCGCCGCCTCGCCGCCCTACGACGACAAACCGTGGTGATTGGGTTCGCTGCCGAATCTCGGGTAATGCCGACGATACATCACGTTCTTGTCGTTTCTCGTCAATTCATTCACCAGCCTAGCTCCGACTTTCCATAACGGTCGTACGGGCTAAAACAAAGGAGCGGACAAAGGAAAAATCGAACAAGAAAAAGAAAAAGAAAAAGGAACTGAAGGAAAGAGACAAAGACGACGAAATAGTGCCATCTTGCGGCGGCTGTCGCACGGCCTTGGCAATTCAAATACCATCCTGCTGGTCGCGCACCTTGTGCATGGCTGGTGGCCGCAAGTCATCATGGCACCTACCGAACCCCCCTCCTCCGCCTTCATCGGCATCATCATCGGCCTCGTCTCTTCGTTTGGCTCCATCGTGTTAATCGCCTTGGTCATCTTTATCTTTTGGGCTTCGGGATGTGCTGGGTCGGGCCGGATTATTCTAGATCGACTGGGACGACCTGGCGAATATGACGACGAGCAGGCTTTTGCGAGGGAAGAGGCCGAGGCTCTGGAGACGATGGATGATATGACGCGGACGGAGTATCTGAGGGCAAAAGGTATTACGCGCAAGCATGACCATCATTGTGCCTCTTTATCTATGACGATTTGACATGATGCACTGATCGACGTTGGAGAAGATGCTGACAATCTTGCTAGCCTTTGTTACTGCGAATCCCCCCGAGTCGTTACCTACCGACATCTCGCTGTCACAATACCTTGCGATACAAGAAAAGGGTGTATCAGCATGGGAGTTTGAGCCCGAGCTGGAAGTGGCCAATTGTTTTGTGGAGGCGCGGACCGAGATTGAGTTTTTCGACTCGGAGTGCACCGTCATGAGCAATCTACCCATCCCCAAACAAAACGAAGTGTATTACTGGGAGGCCAAGATTTACGAAAAGCCTGAGAACACCCTGCTGAGTATCGGTGTGGGCACCAAGCCGTATCCGCTGTTTCGTTTACCAGGTATGTAGCACACATCTACCCCTCTCCTCGATCATATTAGGGAGAGATTGCTTACATACGTGCAGGCTATCACAAATATTCAGTGGCCTACTTCTCCGACGGCTCTCGCCACTATAACCAGCCTTTTAACTCTACACCCTACGCACCCCGGCTTGTGCAAGGCGACGTCGTTGGCGTTGGATATCGACCCAGAACAGGCGCCGTCTTCTTCACGCGCAACGGCAAGAGATACGACGAAGTGGTCCATGGACTGAAGTCGCAAAACTTTTTCCCCGCCATTGGTGCTACAGGCCCTGCGATTGTGCACGTCAATCTGGGCCAGTCCGGCTTTGTGTTCATCGAGGCCAACGTCAAGAAATGGGGTCTCGCTCCTGCGACGGGCAGTCTGGCGCCACCACCACCGTATGGTTCTGAACAGGGCAGCATTCTTCTGGAATCTGGGAGCAAGGATGGCATGGTATCCGGCCAGCGACGTCCTCCCCATCTCCAGCCATCCAGTGACGCGGCCTTTACGGGCGGACGAGATGCGCCTTATATGGTCGGACGAGATTCACACTACATGGTCGGACGAGACTCACCTTATGTGGTTGTTGGACGAACAAGCAATAATTTCCTCCCAGGCCACGGGCGCACACACAGCGGGACCTTCCGCTCATTACCACCCACCACCAGCCCGGGCCCCGTGAGAAGTCCGACGGACATTTCGCTGGCCCAGCTTGTTCCGACTGACGAGGGCGCCGAGGCTAGTGGCAGCGCTGCAGGAAATAACGGCCACCAGGAAGAAGCCTACCGCGATGGGAACCCGCTGCATCTACACCTGGAAGATGCCACGAATCCGCCTCCTGAATATGCGAGTCCGACGCTATCTGCCTCTGTCTCTTCTGTTGGGAACGACCATGAACGCCCTAGTGCCGATAATGAGGACACGCCACTGATGGAAGTCACGAATCGCAGTCGAGGGGGCTCTTCTGCTACTGCGACTCCACGGCGAGGAAAGCCTGCGGATGAACAGCCTCCGGTGCCGAGCTACAGTGATGCGGTTCGGGATGGTGCGGGCTTGCAAGAGCGGACGGACCGGGACTCGGATGGGGAAGCAGTCTCAGATGAAGAAGCAGAATCATCTGACGATGCATCCCTATCTGAAGCGTCCTCGTAAGCATCTGTCAGTCTTTGTAATCACTTATGTTGCAGATGTCACGCTCACCTCGGGATTCTTGGAGCTGGTAGCGGCGGCACCTCTATTGAGCGGGATGTCGGCAATTACCGAAAATTGAACGGTTCGAAAAATGGCTGGTGACGTTGGCGAGATGGGTTGGCGCTGCACGGATATCTCAGCCCACCCTTTTTCTTTTCACACTCGCGGTATTGGTTTAGGCGCGTGGAGTTTTTGTATAAGCATTGGGATCAGCAAGCTCTCGTTACGGATGGGGAGTTTTTTTTTCTTTCTTTTTTCTTTTTGTATTTCCTACTTTATTTTTTATTTTCTTTCCTTTACTTGTGGTTTTCCCTCTTCCTTCTTGTTCGTCTCTTGTTCACTTCTCCTCTCTATTCCCTATTTCTTCAAAAATCCAAGGCAGCTACGGCGGCACAGGCCCCGAGAACGACACATCGATAAGCAGACGAGATGAACTACAATTAGCAAAAAATCCTGCCGAGGCAGCGGCGTTGTCTCGTGGAAGAATGCTATAGTACCTATACGTCAATGAGACATGTCTACTTCTACATATTGGCTCTTGCTATCGATGATGCATGCTGGGCGTGACTGCTTACTGACCCGTGTTGACACGCGTTCATGTGCCGCCGTGCTACATATGTGAATCTGCGTTGTGAGTGCAAAGACTTGCCCACTCCAGTCTCCATGACGCTTATCGACGATCGTACGGGCTTGGCTGCCCTTGAACCTATCTGGGTTCTTCACCACAAAATGTGAGTTCATGGCCCGTTCATCATGCGTCTTGTTACTTGTATCTCCTTTTCCTTGGAATTGGCAGCCCGTTTCAAACGCGGCAAGTACGCATTACATGTACGAACCGTGCACGAGCCTGACTCAAAGTATGTACCATACCATATCATGTAAGCGAGGCCCGAATGCCTTTCCAGAAAAAGACCAATCACTTGACTTGATTAAGCCTTGCGTTCATGTCCTTGGACCTTTCCAGAGTGTGTCTATTCCCGTTCGTTCCGGAATCCGAATTCTATTCTATTCTTAATTTTTTTTCCAGATTCGCACCTCTGGCTTTTCTAGAACACGCCTCCCTCCCTGCCTTCTTTCCCTCCTAGAGGCTAATAATCCTTGTTCTTCTAGAGTCTGTTCCCTTCAGCACACCCTGTTTCTGAAGTCTAGTCACATAGTTGGTCTTTTTTTTTTTTTTTTTTTCATTTTCTGGGTTAATTTTTGGAATGACGTGACCCCTCGCGAGTGAGTGTCAAATTTTATTCCCTTTGTTCCGGCTTATTGTTGAGCCTTGGCATCACACCCTGGACGACTCAAGAAGTACATATGTAGCCTGTAGGTATGTAGTCAGTGGTCCACATCCCAGCTAAGCCTCAGGGCACCTATGTATGTATGTATTTTCTTTGGAGCTGGATCCGGGCCGTCGTGCCGTGTGTGACCCTTGTAAGTTGTGCCGGAGCGAGGGTTTATCGGTTGGCAGTGAGTGTGCTTTCGTTGATGCTCGGTGCTCGGCGCTCGGCTGGCATTTCTTGCGTTTCATCTTTGTTGAGTGCCGAGTATACAATGATTATTGATGATGCTGGGCCCTGGGGTTTTTGATGGCGGTGCATGTACATATGTGTCGTGTCCTATTCCATGTCTGCTCCTTTCAGGTCTATAGACTATTTGTAGGTTTACCGTTTACTCTGCATCCATCCTATGTCCGCCCCGTCACCCGTGTCATTCCAAATGTCCATTATCATTTAGGCCCCCATCGTATCTATTCTCCAATGCACTTTTAGAGTCTTACCTTTATCTATATCTAACTTAATCTCCATCACCCTATGGACCTAGGTTCTATATCTTCCATGTCATCCCAAGTTCTAGGTCTACAATACCAATCCCATGCCTATAATCGTCTCATCCAGTGGCCAGTCCCAGACGGTAGACCGAGCCTCAACCAGGGGCTCCGGGGGCCTGGGGCCAGCACAAGGCTGAGCAGGAGCAGATCCAGCCAAAATGTAGGCAAATTTAGCTAATCGCGCCTCGGTTCGAACCTCCAATAACCGCCTCCTCTTCCCGAGACCCCTAGCTAGTAGCTTATCAAGCCTGTTCCCTAGATACTTTTATTCTTCTCGCACGTACGGAGTAGGTATGTATGTAGTATATCCGTACCTTGACAGCCGCTTCTTGAGCGTCATCGTCTCATCTCTTCAACTCCGCAGTATCTCCCATGCATAGACACCCCTACAACGTGAGCTTCACCCCTTCACCCCCTCCACCTCCCTTCCTTCCTTTAAACCCCCCCGCCTCACACACACACACCGAAAAAGGCAGCGCAGGAAACCAAGGTCCAAGACTCCAAACACCCGGTTACAGCCCCTACATAGGTACAATGGTACATACCTACTTATACTCATGCACCCCATATCCCGGCCCCACGCCCACCCATGGTCCAAGTCCAACACACCCTTCAAGCAGTTCAGGCAGGCAGGCAGGCAGGCAGGCAGTCTATGCTGTGCCCCCCTCGAACGACGGAAGACGCGCCAAGACAACATGCACACTGTACACATTCCACATGTGGTGATCGTGCCGTCCCGCCGAATACGAAACAGGAGCCCAGAGGGTCCGGAAGAGAAAAGGACTATGTATGTACTGAGTACTCCGTACCTATGCTCACATATACATATTAGGTATGTATGTACCTATATACTACAGCATGTACATATGTAGTTGGGTTATAAATAGGACGGGACCGTTTTTGTCCCCTTTCGCGGGGATGGCATGTACATATATATAAATATACGTTATGTATAAGACTGAGCCACTGATGCCAGATGGAGGGTAGGGGGTCCCCTGCAGCAGGGGCTGGGGGAGGTTGCTCGGGTTGGTTTTGCCGAGGGCCGACCTGGGACCAGACGGACATCTGCATGCATGCATGCAACATGTACGGTGTTACATATTCATTCAGAGTGCCTGTCTTGATCTTGACTCTTTTGGGCCTTTGGGGTGTTTTCTATCTATTAAGAGGAGGGGGAGGGGGCATTTACAGGAGACGTAGCCCGTAGGGTGGAATCCCGAGGAAATAAGACGGGGAATCATCACGATCACGATTCACGACTTGGTGTTCCAACGTCCATGGAAAATGAAAGTACGTACATAGCAGAATCAAGGCAAATTATTATTCATCCTCGGTGGTCTTTCAAGTTTCAATCACCTACGGGCCACTCACTCACTGTCTACAATCTCATCCAGGACCAGAATCAGATACATGTTTCCGTAACTTTCTTTCCCTCTACCGATCCAGTGAGCACTGAGTGCAGCGGCCGCCGGCCAACCATTCCATTTCCCCTTGAAAGTTGAATCGATTATGTAGAGAAATTCGTCGCCGAACCCTCAGGTAGAAAAGAGAAACCCTCTCTAGATTCACTCATTAAACAAAAAGATAAGTTGAAGCAAAATTGCAGTGAAATATTCAAAAGCAACCATAACGCCCCGGCATATGCATACGCGTACCTTTCCTTCCTTTCCTAAGTTTCCTTTCCTTTCCCTTCCCTTCCAAGTTCCCGACCTCCATCCCATCCCCCAATCCAAAACGCTGCCGTATAGAGAATCGTCCTAAAGCAAACAAATTCCAACAAGAAGAGTAAAAAAACAAATCCATAAAACAAATCCATCATTTTCATATTGCCAAAAACTCCAATCCAATCCAATCCAGTCAAGTCAAGTCAAGTCAAGTCGAGTCCCTTCCAATCAACGCCCTTTCCCATATCTATACAAAAACGCCACCTCGCTCGCCATATAACATGTAACATGTAACATGTTCTCGCTAAAAAGCCGATGCAATACCCAAAATCAAAAGGAGTGTGAATGCCATGCCATGCTATGCCATGCAATATGCAATGTCGTCCCAAACGGGGAAAGAAAGAATGTGTGTATGATGAATGAATGCCCGGGGTATCATAATGTTTCGCCAAAAATAAAAAAAGGAGTGTCGTTGTCCACAGAGGGGGGAGGGAGGGAGGGAGGGAGGGGGGTATCGTCATCGTAATGGTTGAACCAAAAAAAGGAGTGTGTGTGCTGGTATTATAAAATTGATACATTAAGGCCACGGAATTGTTCTGCGTCGTGGATGTGCATCGTTTCGTAAGGATTGGTGTCGTGCGAGATCAACTCGGGTATATATATGTGCAAGGAGTGTATGCCTTCAGCCGGGACGTCGAGATCTGCGGAAACCAAGCTAGCAGATGGTGTGACGTGGTTCCCGGACTGTGGATTTCAGAAATTCGAATCAAAGGTAGCGAGTGCGAGGTGTCAAGGAGTGTGTTTTGTACATGGTGCGTTTGCGTGCGTGTGTGTGTGTGCGTGCGTTGAATAATTACTGTCGGATAGATTATAGGCCGTTGATGTTGTGAGCCTGTGGTTTCTGTCGATTAGAGTTGAATCGGGAAATAAACAAACTGAGCGTCCCGTCGTAAATGAGATGTTAACTAAAAAAAAATCCGTAAGAGGGACGATGCCAAGATCTTTCGTCCCTGTCCAGGATGTGTGGCGAGGTCGTTGCTGTCCAAGGTAGAGAGGGAGAGGTAATTCCCGAGCAAGTCTGTAAAGTCCGTCTGGCCGTTCACTGCCGTTCAGGCTTACACAGTGCCTGCCCCGGCGGCGAAGGTAGACCCGTCTCCTTTCTCTCCTCACGTGGTTCCACCGGGACCGCCGACACGACCGGCTTCCCGTGCATCGAGACCGGCGAATCCGGCAACGGGAGCATCCCCCATGCCTCCCTCGTACAAATCAACGCACCAGTATCCCACTCCCAGGACTCAGAAGACTCCCAGGGTGGTAAATGCGGTGCCTGCAGTGCAAAGTCCCCCCCGGTGGTGGAATATGTCGGTGGATGCGCCGCGATGGAGTGCCAAAAAAAAAAAAAAAAAACAGCCCAGTCAATCCCATGTATCCTTTCCGCAAGCCTTCTTGCATGGTTGCACGAAAGGTGCGCTGTGTGTAGGTCTGTGGGAAGCACGCCGCGTATGTACGTGAAAGAAGCCGAAGCTTAAATCCACACAGGCTGATGCTGATGCTGATGATGGGGACTCACGAACCCAAGACCATAGCCCCCATGTCCTCCATTATACATGGCCTGCTGCTGCTGCTGGGCCGTCGCCTGATGATACACGGGACTTCCCCGCAAGTCAAGGGACATATACTCCTCCGTATCGCTATACGCAGCAGACCCTTCAAACGTAGACGACGCAGGACTATACGCCCCCGTGCTGACAAACGAAGGCGATGGCACACTCAGGTACTGCTGGCTCGGAAACGGCGACGAGAGCAGCAGAGGACTCGCCGAATGGGAGCCAGGACCCCCTGCGACACTGGCAGCGCTGCCGTCAAGCAAGGACACTTCCTCGGCGCTATAGCTAAATGCCACGTTCCCATACGGCATAAACTGCTGCGGCGACGGAGCCGAGGCAGCCGCTGCCGCCGCCGCAATAGCTGCCGCAGACGCCGGAATGGAAAACTGCTCCTCTGAAACCGGGAAATTCGGGGGATGGAACTGTGGAAAAGAGCGCGTTCTCTCGGGATGGATCCAGCCCATGCGGGAGCGGAATTCCCCGACTGTGTTGATGGGATATTCCATGAGAGTGAGGGGCGTCTCACAGGCACCCGCGCCCTCGACGTCGCCGACAGCGACACTAATGCACATGAGGCGTCGGGCAATTTCTTCGATGGGTGAAATGGACAAACTCCCAAAATACGCGGCGCCAATCTCGGGAAAGAGACGCTCCATGAGGAGAGCAACCGTGTACAGATGGGCAATCACGACGAGAGAATTTGCTGAGCCGTGATAGCTCTGTAGATAGCCAATGGGCATCCAGAAGAGCCATGTCCGGAGGGGCTGCAGGCGTTCGTACTGCTGCGCAATGGACAAGGCGGGACTGATTTTGCGGGAGCCCTTGAGAAAGCCAATGAGGTGTTGTACTTGGGTGGTGTCTTCGCGGTGGTGCTTGAGATGGGCTTCGACTTTTTGCACCTGTTCGAGGGTGCGTTGGAAGGCTTCGAGGTCTTCGTCGCGGGGCTGGGCCGGCTTGTGGTCGGGGAGAGGGGAGGGAGGAGCGGTGGGAAAGGTGCTGCTTTCGGCGATGAAGTCGCCAAACTGAGACTCGTGCTTCCAGGCGTCCATGGCGTCAATGACCTGTTGTGTGACCAAGATAAAAGAGATTAGCTTCAGTGCGTCCAATGAAAAGAAAAGCAGAAACTCAACATCGCAGAAGCCACGGTCGGTGGTTGGTGTGAGGGAAACGACCGAATACCGGCCGGGACTAAAGCGGGCGCATCAAGCGCAGCCGCTCGCGTATAGACATGCCTCTTCCGAGTCTCGCATCATGTAGGTACATACCGTTGAAGTTCCCTGCATGAGCTGAGTCCAGCTGCGCCTGTCCATTTCCGTTAGCGATTACACTCCAGGGCACACACGTACGCGGTGCTGCAGGTAGCAGCAATCCTGATTTGCTTACCAATCTGTAGCTTGCCAGGACAAGACGAGAGAGGCGGCCAGGATGGCATCCGACGTTTCACGAGAAAAGGTCCCAATCGCCTCGTGAAGTCCGCTGAGGGCGATGCCGCGGTGCTCAAACGCCAAGCTACCGACCAAGGGACAGTCGGTGAGGAAAGCAATGTGCATCGCCGAAAAGGCAAGCAGCGCGTGCATGACGTAGGGAGTGGTGGCGCCAATTCTGAGGAGTCTGGTTTTGCAAAAGTCAGTTCAGGGAGTTCCATACTCGTTGCTGAGGCCACAACTTACGTAGGGATGTGCCGCGTCCACAAGGTAAAGTTGTTGGCATCAATGGCCGACAGTTGATGATACAGATTCGCCACATGGTAGATCAGGCGCAAATCCTCCACGGAATACATGAGCGGCATCGGCGACGGGTAGATCTGCAGCGACGGAAAGGGGAAGAGGCCCGTGGCCTGCCATTCCGCGATGGTGGCTTCGATCTGAGGCGTCCACATGAGATCGGCTTTGTCCGGCGTCGTAGAGCGGTCAGCGTCCGATACTTGTACGTCGTTGTACGGACAGCGGATCTTGTGCTTGGTGCAGTTGCGGCTGGAAAAAGGGTGGTGGTTGTGTTAGCCCAGTTGGCAGACGTATTGGTGCGACTTTGGCCCGCCCCTTTTTGGTGTGTGTGTATATATGGGTGTATTCTTGTCTCTTTTTTATCCCGCCCGCATTTCTGTGCCGCCCATATGGGCATCACAAAGTGGACACGCAGAGTAGGACAAAACGCGGTACATGCTTAAAACGAACAAGTTCTACTCACCATTGGGGGAAGTTTTCGTCGCAGCGAATGTGTCTTCGCTTGCACGTCTCACAGCCTTTGCGAGATTTAGTGTGGCTGCCACAACAACGCATCAAGTTAGCACTGCCCAACAAGTATGGCGGCATTTTATGCTCCCAATGCGTATGGTGGTATTTCAGAGACGGTGGGATGGGAGGGGGGGAAGACCTACCTGCGACGAGGAGGGCCACCGCCAGGACCTGCCATCTTGAGTGCTTGAAGCGGGGACGATGGTGAAATTAAGAATAAGTAGAAGATGAGTAGAAGCGAATACTGAAGTAGACACCTCAAGTTAGCGAGCTGCTCGGTTGCATTGGGGTACGAACCGGGCCTCAAAGCGCATCTGCCTCGAAATAGACGATGCAGAAGGTCTGAGTGCACACGGTTGAGCAAGCATCACCAAACTGCGAACGTACGTTGAAATGATGATCACCACACAGAGGCAAACAAAGTCGCTCAATAAAGCAAGTCGTTCCAACAGCGAAAATAAAACTGGTCGACCCAAGTATGCAACCAAAATCGAAACAACAAGTCTCTCCTGCTAGCAATACTCGGTACTGCTATGATATACAGGGCGTAGCGTAGCGATCGTGGTGTAAGGTAGTGTCCGGCTCGTTGATCCAAGTGCAATAGCCTAGACTAGACTACTACTTGTAGCTTCTTCCAAAAATCGACCTGGAAGATGAAGCGAACGTGGGTGTTTCGTGAGGAAGCGAGCGTGGGTGGGTTGTAACGTGGGAAAAAAATGAAGCGTGAAAAATTCACAGCAACATGGATATCGTGGCGGTTTCCTATTAATGTCGTTTTGAATGATTTCGCCTTTCTATCGTTGAACCGATGGGCCAAGGTGGGGGCAGTGGCAGACGGGTGCGGAGAACAGCGTGCGTGTGACTCGTGAGCGAGCGAGCGAGCGACGGGAGGATAAATCGGATCCGAAAGTCTATTTTAGCTGCAAAGCTCCCAGAATGTATTCTCGGCGTTTCTATCGAAAAATCGAGGCGAGGGATGAAACAGTCGTTGTTCAAAGCGTTGATAGCGTTGATACGGAAGATGGGTCCGAGGAGTAATGGCGCATCAAGTGATGATGTACTATCCGAACGATCGCAAGCCGATGCAGCGTAGCGCAGATTGCAGAGGAAGTGTGCAGAACAGCAGCAACAACAGCAACAGCAGCAGCAGCAGCAACGAGTAACAGCAAATAAGGTGCAATCAAGCGAATGACGGGAGTCGACGAGGACTTCCCAAGGTAGCGAGAGTTGGAACAGTTGTGGCGACGAGCGAATGTCTACCAGCGGAGGCAAGATGATGTCGAGAAATGGTCTTGGGATGGAGATATCTCAGAGCCGTGGGTTTAATTAATGGGTTGGGAGGGGGGGGGAAGCGTCATTGTTAAATAATAGCAGCAGACGAAAGCCCGCAAGACAAAGCAGAAGCGCATTCGTCCAACGAGAGTCGAGAGTTTGGTCTTGGGGCGTTTTCTTTGCACGGTGCTGGCAACACCCCCGGCCGTCGGGAAGGCGATGAATGAGCGAGCGACTTGGAGCAAAGTGGGAAAAGGCTCAGGAAAAGAGCGGGGAGTGGGGCGAGTTGCATGTCGGATGGAGACGGGTACCGCATAGCAGCATGGCATGGCAGGCATGGTGACGCCTCTCCACAACGCAACATGCTTACTCCGTACAGTTACAGGAGGCACTTGGGTACCTAGATAGGTATCTTGACTTGGCTGGACGGAGTACAATCACGCACTGGCGCAAGAGAGGGACCATGAGAAAGTGAAGCCGAGTATGTATATAAACATAAACACCTGAAGCCAGTTCCGCGGAACGAGATTCGGCA
The DNA here is from genome assembly GCA_018360065.1 of Claviceps pazoutovae. Lineage (NCBI taxonomy): Eukaryota > Fungi > Ascomycota > Sordariomycetes > Hypocreales > Clavicipitaceae > Claviceps > Claviceps pazoutovae. The sequence goes on from SRPO01000074.1 coordinate 66,523, forward strand.
GCTGGCAGACGCTGACAGCTGGCAAAGACACATCCGCAGCTGGCAGACAATGGCAGAGCGGCGGCGGCTGGCGGCGGCGGCTGGCCCACTGCGGGCTTCACTCATCGCCCCCTGTCTTGGATGCTCGAGTTGTCTTGGATGTCTTGGATGCCTTGACTCTCGAGTGCCTTGGCCCTTGAGTCCTTGACAGTTGAGGGGGCATGGATCGGGCTTTCAGCAGCTTGGAGCGTCCATTGCGGCGCAGCATTGCGAACCCATGGACCATAACCCATACCTACCTAAGGTACATGTAACATGTACATAACCCGTCGGCTAGCTGCCACCGGGTCCGGACCCCACCGCCCACGAGACACCTGTGGCCTCGCGCACCTCGCGCTCCAGACGGCTCCGACGCAGGCAGCCTGCCGTCCGCCATCATTCATCAATCATCATCATCATCCATGACCCATCATCGTCCATCGTCGTCCATCGTCGTCCATCGTCGTCCCATCGTCCATGGCCATTTATCATCGTGGCCGTGAAGCCCTCTCCTGCTTCTCTGTCGACGACCCCATGCGACTGCGGATTCCAGAGTATGCCTACACATGCCCGTGCGCGCTGCTGCTCCCGCTCCCGCTGCTGCGCCAACCCCTGCTTGGCCTGCGTTTCTGCATGCCGTCCACCCGCGCTCTCGCCCGCGACTGAGCCGGTCGGTCCCTGATGAATCGATCGTGGATGAAGTGCGCGAACGGCAGGTGAGAATGATGTGTGCGTGATGCGCGGTCCAGCCCTCTCAAGGGGCGTGTTGAGTCTTGATTCTTGACAGACCATCCTGCCAATCCGGACGTCTATCCCCTCGATTCGTCTCGATATGGCCTCTCCTTCTTCCTGCTCCCCAATGCTCTTGTACAAGTTCAGACAAACGTCGGCCAGAAGCACTCGTCGAGACAAATGTCGTCAGCGCAGCCGTCATGCTGTGAAGCTGACCATCCTGCTGATTCCTGCATAGCCGTCGTCTGACTAAGTCGCCCATTCGACGGGCACTGACGGGTCCCAAGCCCAAAGCCCGTCAACGTGCATGAATTACAACACAACCTGCATGTACTTGTACCTATTGTGGTATTGCATAGCGTACAGGGCCAACGTTGCGTTTGCTGTAGAGTTTTGCAAAATAAACTTGCTGCATCCTTCCTGGATGGATGGAGGAACTTTCGGCCCAAGAACCGAGCCCGCTAGCAGTGAGCACTGATGAGCAGCACTGCCCCCCCCCCCGCCAACGAGCCCATGACGCAAGTTGCAACATCCCTTCCTTCATCATCAGCGGAAACGTGCAGCCACAACTAGGGCACGACGTCAGGGGCCATTCCCACCAGTCACAGCGCGAGGGACCAAAATAACAACAAGCCACGACGCCGGTGGTCTGGACTTCTATGTATTTACCTACCGTTCTACGGAAGTAAGTTCTGAGATGCCGATGAGCCCTCGACGCCACACAGCCCAGTGCTGATAATAATAATGGGGCCCGCATGCGCCATGCGACCAAAGTTTAACTCAACAGGGAAAGGAAGGGGTCTTGACTCTTGGATCTTGTTCTGTTCCGCATTCTTTCCCATTTTCCATATGTCTTCCATGCCTTCCATACACATCATGACTCCTGAGTCCTGGTAAAGTAGGTTGTAGGTTGCTAAAAACAGAATTCCCGGAATGCAACCGTGACATACTACCTTTAGGCTTTGCCCGCTCATCCGGTGTCATGACGATCCAGAGGCCAAATGTAAAACAGTTCTTCCAGTGTGAAATATTGCCTTGGTCAGCGATTCCGACAAAAAATACATAGTCGTCCTTCCAGGATGAACGAATCAGCAGCAGCAAGAGGAAGAGCAAGCCCAGTCCCCGGACTTAGCTGAAGCGCACCAGACAGGGGCCGAGTTCGTCCTTCACTGCTTCAGCGGCAAAACGGTGCCGTGTGGACATGAAAGTTGAAATCAAGCAATTGGCCATTTCCGCACCCGTCCGAGATCGACAACATGAACGCGATGATAGTATCCGGACTTCACGCCCACCAATAAAAGCGTCCGGTTCGGACAGTTTGGGGGATTTTCATCGTTGCCAGGACTAAGTTATTCGCCATGGTCGTCGCTCCATGGCTTGCTTGCCTGCCTGCTTGCCGGGTGCCGGGCGGTAGCCTGTAGGGGGGTTTGGCTTGCTTGGGACACTTCCTCTTTGGCTAGCGGCTGCGGCAGGGGAACAGCGTGTTGCTGGGCCGTTGAAAAATTATGCAACCGCCCACTCGCGGCAACTATGTTGAGGTAGGTAATTAAGAGCGCGGCTACCTACATTAGACCTTGGTAGGTATGTGTGTCCGGAAATGTACAAGGAAACTTGAGTCCAACAGCCGGCATTGGCCTTTTCAGGTGAGGCGTGCCCGTTGGATCCCCATCTTTTTTTTCTCCCCGGTCACGCATGTATTCCATCGTCGATCAAAATTGTCCAGAAATCTCCAGAATGAACCGAGCCGCCTGGCAGCCTGGCTGCCATGCCTTGGGAAGAAGGTCTTGGCTAACGACACGACGTGCCGTTGCCGCCATCGACCGACGACGGACTTGATCCATCGTTGGTTACTTCTCCGCTTGGCACTCCAAGTCACACACTTCATTCGACTGTCGGCTCGGCTCCCTGAGTTTTGGGAATCCATATGTACTAAACAAATTAACATTGCCGCCTCGACAATCACTCCATAGACGCCAATCGGCAGATGGGGCGCCTAGAAAGAGACTAAGACACTGGACAGGTCACAGCGTCTACACTACTGGCATCAAGTTGAGTTACCTGTGGTCTACTGAGTATGTTGGTACATAATCCAGTTCTCCATGGAACAAATTACATAATGCTTCGTGGAAGCGTCCATGCCGAGGGCAGCATGAGCCTGTTACGGAAACCCGCCGTCCGTGGCGTGATGATATGGATGTACCCTTGTCTCACTTGAGTCTTGACTGTCCTGGCATCGTCTCAGTCTAACGTGGTGAACGTGGTAGCTCCACGGACTCCATCAGTGTGGTGTGGCTAGTTTTTTTGGCGTCTCGTGGCAGTCAAAGCTCCCGCGCGCGACCTTCCATCATGGACAAGACGGAGTACGCATCGAGTAGCGTGCCGGTTTGCATATTGGTGCCAAAGAGAGCGAACCCCCGGCCACTGTTGCGGAATGCGGGTTTCGCCCCTGTGATAGGAATGGTTTGGCTGCCACCGTACCTTCTGGGAAGCCCGAGGCAGGAAACCGAGTGAACAATGATAGTTCCAGTGTAGCAAACAAACCAAGGAGGAAAAGCCTAAAGGGGTCGAGGTAGTTCAATGCCACAACAAGCCAACTTGGGACACAATTCTCTGTGCGAGCTTCCTCTTTTGCAATGGCAAGGTGGAAGTGCATTCCGACGATCCCTTCAGTGACAAAAAATGAGCTGTACGTACTTGCTGCTTCTAGAAGAGCTTCTGCTTCAAACGACCCCCCGCAAATCGCATCTTCACAACACATCAGTGCTTCCGTCAGGGTCTCAGATGGCTCCTACGCAGCCGCTCAAATCAACAGCTCTCTGGTACCGTGTGAATCTCGCGCGCATGCTTTACTTGACCTTCTTTGATCTTGCAAGGCGATGCAACAGGCGAAATACAACGTTCCATGGCAGCTGGGATGCCTTGCCGCTGTGTGCAGAAAGCCAAGGCGCAACCCTCAAGACTGATGATCGTCGGCGCGCATGTTTCGTTTCGGCCTGACGGCAATTTCACCACCGCGCTCCGTCGGTGATTAATAGGGCAGATCTTTCCAATCGGATCCCCCATCGGTGCCGATGATCTAATCCGTTAGGCAGCTCTCGCGAGCAAAATTGCGCCCTATCTTGCAAGACACACGGTTGGAAAATCATCAGCCAGCAAAACCATGGCACACACGTCTGGACTGTTGCACCGTTGCTGGTACAAGTTCTCCTGGTATACATGCTCAGCGCTGTATCGAGCGGGCTTTCAACGCCGGCCATTTGTTCGCCAAGCTTGTTGCACCAGCGCGAAGCGGATTGATTCCTGGCGAGCGTGCGGCAGATGCTTACAAAGAAAAGGCGGTCTGGTCTGATCCGTTCGGCAACTCTTCTCCCGAGCATGATATCGTCTTCTCAATATGCAACTAGCCTGTTGTGCCAACTGACTCAAAACAGCACACACGTCCCGAAGTTTGCGAGTAACAAGAGTTCATGAAAAGGGGCAGGCTGGCCGCCGGCTGCAGCCCTCCTTCCACGAACGTGACCATGATGTCCAGCAGTCAACGTGACGCTCTTTCATCAAACAGGACTAATTAGTAAACAGGTACTCCGTACATACCAGGAATCAAACTCAGTCTGCGAAGCTACTGCTTTCTCTCCGCGGCCTCGGGTCGGGGCCAACCCTACTGCTTTCAGGGTCCCCAGGCACTCTTTCTCGTACGAGACGCCGAGGAAGGCGGGGTGCCTTTTTTTCTCGCGACTAGGTACGCGAGTAGATCCGCCAGCATGGTACAGCTCAAAGAAGCAAATTACATACCAAGCCCCGTGAGCCAAGAAGGAGCCCTCCCCTAAGGGGCTAGGTACAGATCGAGGTTGGCATGGTCGTGTGGACGAGGGTGTTCTGTGTCTCCAAGTCCCTAATGTACTATGACGACAAGCCGCCTTCGCCTTTCGCCCATTGAGCCGTTGCGCCGAACCGAACCCACAATGGCAGCGCCGAGCTAGGGGAAGCCTTGCACCACAGACTGGGGCTAATTATAGAATGAGTAAGAGGAACAAGGTTAGCTGGCTTGGCAGATGGATCTTGTGACAGGGACGTGTCTTGCTGCTGCGCGTTGCTTTGCTGTGGCTGTGCTTCGGGGTGCTTTGCTTTGTATGGCTTTGCAGTCTTCGCTCTCTCTGCTTTGCTTCTGTGCTGCATGCTGTTGTTGCGATGTTGTTGCCGCTGTGCGCTACTGTGCACTGCTGTGCTCTGCTGTTGCTATGCGGTTGCTGCGCTATGCTGTGTTACCTATGCCGTGCCGTGCGGTGCTGTGCCGCGCTGGGCTTAATCTATTCATCGGGCTTAAGTCCAGTTCGAGCCCGCGGATCAACTCTCCCAACTATCGTCGTGTCTTTCTGCCGTTGCGCGACAAATCCCAACCATATCACAGCTCAATACCATTTCAGCCCTAGAAACCAGATTCTGCAAGCAATTGTGACTTGTTCCAACCATACCTACATATGTACATACATACCTAGGTACTCTGTATGTACAGGTGCCGGATTAGCGTACGGTGAATTATGTGCCGCGGTCCACTAGCATCCACATCGCCCCGAATCCCCATGCATTCTTGTGGGAAAGGGTATAGTACATACTATACTCCGTAGACGAGCCGCGGTGTGCCCTGCATCCGAAAAGTGGCGGAAGGGTAGGTAGGTAGGTATGTACATGTATGCATGTACTCCGTATGTGTGTGCATATGTCGGCAGTGGGCACAAACTCTCTGACAAAATGACACCAAAACTTTGTCCCAGCTGCTTATGAGGCCATCATGGGCGAGACAATGTTGCTGACGGGCAGCCTGCCACGTTGAAGTGATGCATGCCACAACAGTGCTGTCCTGGCGTCTTTGTCTTCTTAGTTGATGCTTTCGTTGCACTGTTTCTTTTGCCGTCGTTGCAAGATGACTTCACCATGCATTTTCGTAGGTAGTATGATTTCATCATGTAGAGAACCACTATTTCCCTGTTCCCCGGGCTTTTCCTTCTGCCGAACAGGAGAAATCGAAGCCTACACACCTGGCTGAGTATCAGTTCCGCGGAAAACTCAATTCAAAGTATTGTGAATCTGATATAAAGCATGTGAAAGTGAGATGCCGGGTGTCCTCGCCCGTTCGGCCTCTGAGAATATGCTTTCGAAAACCTAGGTTCACTTTAGCCGTGGCCTACACATGGCGAAGCGAAACCGCATGCGGCTTAGAGAAACCCCACCATAGCTTCCTTTTACCCCTTGTTTCCTTCGGGTAGGTCCTGCGCTTGCGGGGTGTTGTGCATTTAGGCCTCTGGGTATTATGATCCACCCCGTTGGGCCGTCGCGGTCTCCGAGGGGTTGGCTCATTACCGATCGCGGGTAATTTAAAGGGATTTGGAGATGAATTTAGTCCGAAAAAGAAAGAAACTCAGGAGAAAGCAAAGGACGAATTGAGGACTAAGGACTGAGGTGGATCATTTTGATGAGGGAGCGATTAGAGTCCTGAACCACGACCGGGCAGGAGCGATGAGTTATCTCCTTCCTCCACTTCACCGCACGGGGGAGACTCATCCCTCATTTCTCCGTTACCTCATTTCCTGTCAACCAGAATGACGAACCTGGATGAGTCGCTGCACGTGTGCTATTTCGAGAATGGCTGAGGCCTTTCGCGTAGGCTGCAGCCCCATTCATTGAACCAAAACAGGATTTTGCATTAGACCATGGTGTTGTCGCCGCCTGGCGCATTATCGCCTCTATTTTGGTTACTGCTATCTAATAAACGAAGCATCGAGTTTCCTTTGATGATGTGTAGTTAGAAGTGTTATTAACATGCAGATTGTGCTGCGTGCGTGAAACGCCGTCTGTCGATAGCCTCGTTGAAACGGAAACTGAAGCTGAAACCATCTAGTCTTTGGATATTACCCACAGCAAATTGCACAACAAACCGTCCAAACTTTCCATATGTATTGGTCCATACCCCTTTTATCTTTCCTTCCTCTAAATAAGGCCCGGGGTCTGAGGGGGTCATTCCCTGCACTACGTATTTCGTCTTCTGCTAATCGTGTTCCGGGAAGTTGGTGATCTTTCTTTTTATCTTTTCTTTTTTTTTTGGTCCTCCCCTACCAGATATGTCTCATCATCGAATCATCCCACTAAAAGTCCAGACTCTAAACGGAATACTTTGCGGTTAGTCTCTGACGGTCCTGAGGTCGCAGTCGTCCAAGGAACTCGTTAAATTGTGGCATCATTTGCTTGTATACGTTCAAGACCTTTGTTCGTCAATATGTGTCAGTATATAACGGCATGAGAATGTGGTGATGACTGCAAGGACAACATACATGTTGAAACACCTCGTGAAGTTCGCGCTTCAGTGGATCTTGCACTTCAGAATCATCAAACTGCGCAATGGTGGCGAAATAGCCGAGCAAGACCTTCTCTAGCGCTTGAGGATTTTGTGCGACGACCATTGAGAAACCTTTGCAAGCTGACGCCTTCTCATCACTTGGGTCAATCTTACCCATCAAGGTGATGAAGTCTTCAGCAAAATTGGACAAAGCAGGGGCCAAGAACTCCGAGTTTTCGAGTCCGAGCCTGCCGAGAGCAATGGCCGCGTTTTCGGCGAGACTCTTTGGCACCCGCTCGTTGCACATGATTTCAACGAGATGTTTGAGAAGGCCCGGAGCCCACTGCGCCATGCCTTTTCCGTGCTTCATCGCGATCTCGCCAATGGACCAGCAGGTGTTGTTGTACGCTCCAAAACCATCGCCGACTTCATCATCGAGCATTGAATCCAAATCGAGCTGTTTAATGGCAATGGGTATAATAACGTCGAGATGCGGCTGCACGAAGGGAAAAAGGTAGTCTGCGCAATCACCCAGCAAAGCGTAGGCGGATTGTCTGACCTCATCCGCTGGATCCTCCATGCAGAATGTCAGCAGCTCAAAGAACGGCTGGGGTGAGTTCTTGACGAGCTCGCTTGATGCCCCCCCCCCCAGTGCCTGAATGATTGCACTCAACAGATCGAGACTAGTCACCAAGAAGTCTTTGTCAGGGCTGTCGAGAGCGGGATTGCTCACCGCAGCCAGGCTCTGTTCCAGGTTGACATGAATAATGTTCATGCAGCGAGCAAAGATGGATGGCGCATAGGGCGCAAAAGACGTTCCCAGAGCCAAGGCAACATAGGACAGGCATTCGAGCAACGGGAAGATTTCTCTAGACTGGTCTGTTACGAGGTTGTATCTCTCGTTGAGAGCCGGCATCAGCTGATCCTTGAGTTCGGGGTTGGACAAGAGTGATCCAGTGCGTTCCGCGAGAGTTTGGACACAGTCGTACAGGACATAGATATTCTTGTCCTTGTATTTGCCAAAGCAGCGGACGAATTGCTGGATAATGGGGCCACAGTACGGCGCCAAGTGAGCGCCTGCCTTGGACTCGAGATTGGCAAAGGCAGATGCGCCAGCAGCCTGTACCTTTTTGTTTCTGTCCAGCATCTTTCTAAGAATGCCGTCCATCAAAGGCACGAAGTACTGCTCTTTCTGCTGCTGTGGCAGCTGCGCAGCCCACTCAGAATAGCGACCCAACGTCCAGCACGTAATCTGACGAACGACGGGCTCAGGGTCCTCGAGCAGTGAAATCAAATACGGCATGAGCTCAGGGAGATGGGGTACAACGACTTCCATGCATCCCTCGGCCACTGCTCCTAGGGCCAAAACCGCCGCCTCACGATGCGGCCAATCGTTGTGTGAGAGATTTTGAGACAGATAAGGGAAGATGGCTTCGAAGACAGGGTTGCGGAAGTCTTTTGCGAAAATGTCCAGGGCAGCAGCAGAGCATTTTCGAAGAGTCCACTTCTCATCGGGGTTCTCATCTCCGTCCTCGTCGCCATCGATCTCTCCATCTTCCAGATCGGTGTTCGTTGCCTGGGCAGTTGCAGCCTCGTTATTTTGCTCCTTGTTGCCATTTGCGGTAGCATTTCGGGTCAGGTTTTTCTTCGCAAACGCAGGTTTGATATCTTGTTCCTTGTCTTCTTCGTCTTCATCATCCGATGCACCTCCGAGAAGAGCAATATCCTCCCCGCTGTATACCATGCACTCCAGAAGTACGGGTATGATTCTGCTGAGGTATGGTTGAAGACTCCGCCACAAGTCATTATGCTCGCCAATAGCCAGCCAAAATTCGGCCGCCTCACACGCAAGATCTTCGTCGTCACCTTTCTGCTGAGAAATGATGTAGTCCACCAAGCCGCCAATATGAGGTTGCAATTTATCGGGCCGGGTTTCAACAAGCTGAACGAATGCCCGGCATACCTGGCGTCGTACATCAGGGTTGCCGTCACTGGAAAGGACGAACAGATGTTGCAGAAGGTCATCGATAGAGTTCAGCATTGCTTGCGATGGTTGGGGCGTGAAGACGTTGATTGCAGTCAAAGCTCCGACTCGAACCTTTGGTAGCGGGCTCTTGGTCGCATTTATGAGCTGGGGGAGCACGTGGTTGAGCGGGCGCTGTCCATTCAATTCCCTCACAAATACCCTAGGACAGTCCTCGCAGATTTTTGCCATGGCAGACATGGCACCCTCCTGCGCTTCGGCTGATACATTGCCGCTGGTGTTTCCAAACATGTCCATTAGCTGCGGAAGCAGATCCGGCCAAGTCAGTAGACCACCTCTTCGAATCATTTCTGCCGCAATATTTCCAGCATAATTCCGAATCTGCATGTTATTATCCTGCAGACCTATCGGAACAGATATTCTTATAAACTTGAAGCTTTCTTCGGGTATAGTCTTCCAATCGTTCTTTACGTTGTTCTTCAGCATGATGCCAGCAGCCGATCGTACGAGGTGGTAGTCGCTTTCATTGCAGTTCAAGCCATCTGGAGGATGCGTGCTTGAAAAGAGATAGGCCAAGTAGTTGTTGAAATCCGGTGAGTTTTTGGCTTGTTGCAGCATCTATCCTAATCTCAGAACTGCGTCTTTGCGTCTTTGCATCTGGTGAGCCAGGCAAGTCGGAAGAAGTACTAACCACTTCGGCATTCTTCTGAGCATTTCTGTCAAATCCGCTCAAGGAATCTTTGAGGCAGGCCGCGAGCTGCCTCACCGAGTCTGGGGCCGGTTGCCAGGCCATGATTGACGGGCTGTGATGGTGTCAACGAGTCGAGTTGCAGCTACTGCATAGCCTTGTGACGACGGGGCCCTTGAGACACACATTAGCGATCAGTCAACATGGAAAATGAAAGAAGAAAGCCAGTGTGTGAGGACACCAGCAAATCATGCAGCTCAAACGGCAGTGATGACATACAATGATTTTGCTGGACCCTCTGCCGAAGAGTAGGGGTCGGGTCGCAAACCGCGGGGCAATTGGGAGTCGAGCGATTCGGGCACCAAGTGTTGAAGATTCGGGATTCGATTGTACAGGGCCTTCAGCGATTGCGGAGGAGCGCGTGTCTAACTTGTGAGGCAAATGTCGACCAAAGTCCTTCTTGATTTGCGAGGCAGACGGGCTCGGTCGGGAATGATGAGGCGAGCTGCTGTGCGCTTGTTGGACGGCGGCCGGCGGGGGAAGCAACAAACTGGATGGCGGGATGCGATAACGATAACCCGGTTTGATCTGTTGGTTCGCCATGAGATGATGGGCCCATTTTTTTGCGAAATTCAGGCCAATGGTAGGTGTTCTTGCAGCGACTTTCTCCGAGTTGCTTTCCACATCCGAAAGGCTGGTTCCTGTCCATCCTACCCGGTGTCTGTTTTGTATGTGTCCGGACCTTGGACGTCTGTGTCAGGATTCAGGAAGTAACAGAAGCTGTTGGGATGTTCAACTTTTTGGATGACTCTTGTTAGATACAGTCGTAAACTACCTAATGAGTCGGCTCGTCTTTTCACAGTAACACACTCGACACGTTGCGTCCGTTTGGTCGGTATCACGAAAGACTTCCATTTACGGCCAGCTTTCTCGCACCAGCCGCCCCAAGTTTATCTAGAGTCACTTCGGCAACGCGTTTGAAGGCCTCCATTTCTTCCTCCACCGTCCCACCCATAGCCGTATCTGCGAAGCTCACCGAGTTCATGACATAGACGGGTAGTTGAGCACGTCTGGCGACGAGCTTTGCCAGCCTCTTGGTGAAGTCTAGGCTGGATTCTGACGAGAACAAGGTGGTTGTAAGAGGTTCTTTGTCATTGAAACGCTGCATCGTGTCTATGTCAATTTGGTATTGCGGCTGAATGGCATTGAAAAGGCGGAAGGAACAGAAAAGGAAACGAGACGAAATGAGATGAAACGAAACGAACGAATTGAACGAATCGGACCAGACTAAGAAACGAAACGAAATGAAACAAAACGAAACAAAACGTAAGGCCTCAAACTAAACGAAGAGGAGATACCCAAAATGGGAAAATCCCAGAAAGGGGGCATTCTGAAAAAACTGACATTCGGTAGTGCATAGACAAAGGAGCCCATGGGCTTCAATCTGGACCCTTCGTCTGGCGACGCCGTGGTAAGGCACAGGACCAGCGCCTTGGCCTGTGTGCTGAGGCGCAGATAGATGCGCGTATCGAGTGAGTGAGGAAGTGGCAACGATAAGCTGAAAAGCTGCTCTGGAGAGGCGGCCATGATCAACGCAGTTCCTAATTCCCTGTCCAGTTCAGTCTTGCTTCATGAACAGGAAGTCAAGATGCTCTGCTATCGCCAGCAAGTTCAGTCAACAAACAGCGACAAGGCCAGGCGGCCCAGGCCAAGTGGGATGCCAATCACATGATTGGCTGTAGAAGCTCGCTTGACCAGCTGATTGGATCCAGATCACTTCAGTGGGTTCCCCATTATCTTGATCTTGAACACCTCTCACCATATCGACCTGGATTGAGAGCCCTCGATGTTCAAGGGCGAGAAAGAACAAAGAGACGCAGCTAAAGGCAGCTTCCAGTAGAGCCGTCCAATGCGAAGAAAGGGGAAGATAAAAAGAGCAGTTGATAAGAATCGAGTCCGAATCAAGTGTCAATCCTCCGAGGCCATTTTCTGCCTAATTTCATGTTTCATCAGCCGTTCCATCCATCTTCCTATCTCAAACTTGGACTTTGAACCAGATGCCATGAGTATTGTCTAGCCGGAGAGTCGTGGCCAACGAAAAAGAAGCCAGGAAAGACATTATGGCCGGTGCAGTCGAAAAGACAGCTGTAGAACAGCCTCCCAACTGCTGGGGAGATGTAGAAGACAGCGCGGACGATCCCGAGGAGACTGGAGTGATTTTCTCCGCCTTGGACTCCTTTTCGTACGTTTGGCTACCTACCTACCTACCTCCCAACCTAACCGAGTACTCTCCTTTGCCTGCCATTGCAAGTTCTTATTACAGTTTGAACTCTGTACACGAGCAGTGAACATACCTACTGACACAGCCATCATGTTGGGTACTACCGCATGCTAACATGCAACATTCCCTCCAGGCAATACGCCAAAGTCGCCCACTTCAACGTCACGCACTTGCGGCGGCGGTCTTTCTACGCACTTCCCCAGGAACACTGGAAGATGCTCGCGGCCCCGCCCTTCAACTTTTTGGAAACCTTGGACAAGACAGACGATGCCATTGACGCAAACGCCGAACTAGCCCGGGCGATTGTGTCACACGGCCTGAAGAACCTCGGCTCCTCCCCTGCCACGTCGACGCCGCAGGGGGTGAGTGAGCCCACGATTCCCCCGCCGTGGAAGGGCATGGCCAAGCACGCGGACATTGACAAGGCCAGAAGCACGATTCGCCAGCTGTACCGTGACTGGACGGCAGAAGGTGCCGCGGAGAGAGAAGTCTGCTACGCGCCAATCATAAAGGCGCTGGAGCAGCAGCGGCAACAGAAGCAGCAGGAAAGGGTCGATGGTGAGGCGAGCGGCGACGACGACGGCGATGATGACTGGCAGCCAAAAGTTCTGGTTCCGGGAGCTGGACTGGCAAGACTGGTGTTTGAGCTGTGCAAAAGGGGCTTCGAGGTCGAAGGCAACGAGATCTCGTACCACCAACTGCTCGCGTCGTCGCTCATCCTGAACGACTGCTCTGTTGCAGGCCAATACACCATTTATCCCTGGATACACACCTTCTCCAACCACCTCACCCGGGAGAACCACCTCCGGGGCTACAAAGTCCCTGACATCCACCCCGCTACCGAAATGGCCCGTTGCGGCCCGCGTGTTGGCAACATGTCCATGTACGCGGCTGATTTCCTTTGCCTCTACGCTGATGACGACCACAAGGACACATATGATGCCGTGGCTAGCCTGTTTTTTCTCGATACGGCTCCGAATTTGATTCGGTATCTGGAAGTTATTCGCCACTGCCTCCGTCCGGGTGGGCTGCTCATCAATGTCGGCCCTCTGCTGTGGCATTTCGAGAACCAAGCTCCCGGGAATAATGGCCACGATGATGACGGTGATGGGGAGCATGACTTGAGTTCATCGTCGGGGATAGCTGATCCTGGGAGTTTTGAGCTTTCCAACGACGAGGTCTTGGCGTTGGTGGACAAGATGGGCTTTGAGATTGAGTGGTCTGAGGACGGGATTGAGGCGCCTTATATACAAGATAGGGAGAGCATGTTGTGCACCACGTATCGAGCGAGTGCCTGGGTTGCGAGAAAGCGAGTATGTGGGAGCCAATTCTCTTTCAACGGCGTTTGAAGTTTCTGGCGGTCTTATCTCTGCGGGGGAACATAAAATGTAGACAGAAGGGGATTTTTTTTTTTGGATCGGACGTGGCGCAAAAATCGAGGGCGTTCATCATCTTGGTATTTATCTCTGGAAAAGGGGGGGAGAATAACAATATAGCGGGATGCTGGCATCCAGTGAGAGACTTGTATTTTTCCATGTGGTGTGGCAGGGTCGTAGTAGAGCCGTCTGGAAGTTGATATCATTGGCGTAAAACAGTTATGAAGAACTTCGTGATCAAACGAGGTTCAGTCCTGTCTGGCAAAGATAAGAACATCACAGCAAACGTTCAAGTTGAAACTAACAGGATACTTGCAAACACACCAAGAGATCTCCATCTCTTATACATGTACACGAAAAACGAATTACACACTCATTTATATTCGTACGCACGGCGCCAAACGGCCCCTCTCTCAAATCTTTGAGTCCCGGCCCCCATGGAAAGCCATCTCCCCCCTCACCCACATCGCACCACCGTCAATCGCAATCGCCTCCCCATTGACATGAGAACCAGCCCGACTAGCCAGATAGACGACCGCGCCCGCGATATCCTCAGGCCTGCCTAACCGGCCCACGGGGTTCATGCTGCCCATCTCGTCTGCCCCGCCCGCCATCTCCAGCAGGCCGTTCGTCATCTTGCTGGGGAAAAAGCCCGGACAGATCGAATTGACTGTAATGTGGCGAGGGCCCAGCTCAACAGCCAGATTACGACCCAGATGAATCACGGCGGCCTTACTAGCGGAGTAGCCGTACGTGCCTTGCTGGCCGATACTCCCGAGACCAAGGCCAGCCACACTAGCTGTGATGATGACGCGGCTGGGGTCGGAAGTGGTACTGTGCGAGGAGGAAGAGGAAGAGGAGGCGGCCTTTTCTAGCAGGGGAGCAAAGAGACGGATGGTGTTGAAGACGGCCTTGACGTTGAGATCCATGACCTTGGCGAAAGCTTCGTCGGGGTGCGTGTCAAAGGACTCGCCCCATGTAGCCCCAGCGTTGGCGAACAAGATGTCAACGCGGTCGGTGTGCTTTTTGACTTGTTCGAGGAGGTGCATGACGCCCTTCATGTTGGCGGAGTCGGCGGGCACAGCAATGGCTACGGCGCCGGGCGCAAGGTTGGGAAGCGCATTGAGAGCTTTGCAGGCTTCGTCGCAGGCGGCGGCTTTGCGCGAGGAGATGAAGACCTTGGAGGCACCGGCTTGGAGGAAGCTGATTCATGGTACATGGTTGAGTTAGAAGAGGGAGAGGTAGAATCGGCGAGGCCCAGGTGGAGGAAGGTTGGGGTGGGAGGGGGCAAAGACGTACGCCGAGGCGGCATGAAGGCCAAGACCGCGAGAACCGCCAGTGACGACGGCAACTTTACCCTTGAGCGAGAAGAGGGAGGGGAAGTCGTTTAACTGCGTCTCGGCCATGATGGGTGATCTATTTGACTGGACGGCGGGGAAGTTGTGGGATGCTGTGCGAGACCTGCGGATTGCTGGTGGTTGGTGAACTTGACGGATTGTAAGAGACGACGTCCTTGAATTGCTCAATTAGCAACACAATGATCAGGTTATCTGGATTGAACCTGTGAAAATCCCTGCAGAGAGAACCTCAAAGCTTGCGACTCAAATGGGCGGATTGACAATGTGCTTGCTGAAGCTTTATATTTTGCTCTGCTCTGTTGCGAACTTGCGCTCATACCTCTCCGCAAGGTACATACCAGATAATGGAGCAAAATGCCGGCTATTGCGGGGAGTTGCCGAGGTCCGGACGCTATGGGTGTTGTAATGGCATGACATGACCAGCAGAGACGCCACGCGTGACGCGCCTCATCACATCATTCGAACTCGTGAATTGTGGACACCGCTCATCGCCCCCAAAGTCGTAGGATATCTACGAATAAGGTACAGTAGGTCGCGCGCCAACACGAGTCGTGAATCGTGAGGGGGGCAATAGACCGACAGATCTGTTGCACGACACCAGCCTTAACACTGGGTTCCCTTGCGCCGCATTTCCTTGAAAAAGATGGTGAATACGAGCCCCCTGAGCTGGGAACGAGGCAAGTTCTGTCGCTACAACACACATGCTATCTAGACACGGAGCATTTGCACGACTGGTACATATTGCAACATCTCGCTTCTTCTAAATCAAGATCTCTTTTTCGCTGCTGTACCTACAGGGATCAGCAGCCGTTGACAGCACCTGCGACGCGGGACCAGTCTCCGGGCGCAAATCACCAAAAGAAAAGTAAAACCCCTTGACCATTATTCGACTCTAGCTATCTCGGAATAGTTGACGGCCTGGATGCCGCCTTCGTTGAATGCCGTGCGGGCTTGGCCTGATGAAATACGAGTGCGGCAAACGTAGTCTTTGTCACATGTAGTTGAATGGGGACTCTGAAGGGCGTTGCAATTCCTTGACTCTCACACAAATGTAATGACCTTGTTTGCGGCAATGGTAATAGCCGAACACCGACTGAAAGCTAATTGAATGAATCTGAATCATTGATGCTAGACCCCAAGCTCGCCTTCACTGAGTTACTTTGTCTCTATAGAGTCCTGGGGCTCGGACCAGTGCACTTTGAGAATTTGTTACTATGTGCACACAGCAGCGAAGAATGTTGGAAGTGAGCGTACCTCTCCCGGTGGGAATTTTATCGAAGGCCCAATTCGATATCCTGGGACCACTTGTGTCAGTGATACTGTATATAGTTTGTAGGCACATGTATATCGCGGTTTCTTACTTGGGTCGATCTCCTCCGAGTGATCTTCGTCCGATACGGCACACGCGGTAGACAATGAAAACTCGCCATCCTCTGACTCATATCCTGTGTAAACCGGTTCAGCCACGTGTGTCTTGTCTCTATTTCAAGCAATGATACATCTGAGGTTTGGAATTGCCGACCACTCACCGTAAGCAGAAGTGGTATAGCTGGTGCTTGAAGCTCCCTCGGCGCCTCCCCGAGTGATCCGGTTCTGCATCTTCTGTGACTCTGTGAAGGCTTTTTGCAATTTCCTGACTTCATCAAGATCACATGATTTCGAAGTAGCTGAGGTTTCAATGGTCAGAAAGGAAGCTGATTCGGTAAATGCACACCGCTCAATTTGGACCTCAACTTGCTGGCAGATTGTCACTTACTAGCGTATACTGCTTCGGGCTCCGTGCATTTTGAGCCAGTGTAATGTTGCGAATGAAGGGCATCTGTACCAGTCAGTCAGCCAAGTACGGGCAGTGGCTTCAATGCTAAAGTACATAGGACTTACACCGCGTTTTACTCAGAAGTCCGGCGCTGCTCGTGGCTGCCAAAGCTTCATCTCCGGGATGCGTTGAGACACCATCATTGTGTCGCTTCCGCTGCGACGCCTTCTTCTGCTGTCTTTTCTCCCTGTACCTTCTTGTAGCCCTTGCCTTGCCCTTGCCGTCGTCCTTTTCCTTGTATCTGGCCTCTCTCTTCGACCTCTCTGTGCCTCCATCTGCATTTCTGTTCGTGCCTTTGGATGCGGAGGATTCTGTTCGTTCTTGAGGTCCGCTATCAAGCTCGTATTCTGCAAATTGCGGTGTCAGAACCAATCGCTGGAGACGTCGTGTGCTTGACGACGACGCAAAAGTACACATCAGCGCCAAGTAGTTCATGCTAGGCTGAGCTCTTGATCAACTCCCTGCCTTTGCCACTAGAATTTACCTGACGACTCGTAGCTGGAGCCCGGAGAAAGGGCTTCGAGTTCTTCGCACAGATCCTCTATCGTTTGCAAGGCCCTCCGAGGCGTTTCAGCGTGGCTCGCATTCTGAAAGTTGTAGTCGTAATCCAAATTTCCTTCAATCACAATAAGCCTTCGAGTCAAATGTCCATGTGGGTGGGATTCGTGAGGCGATAAACGCTGCAAGTTACCTTGTTCATCCTGCCTCACTCTGCGCAATACATTCCGAGACGGATCAAGAGCCCAGTCTGACCAGTCACTCCAATTAGGCATCTTGAGCTCGTGACAGCCAGTTCAGGCAAATCGAATCGCTCAATATGCAACTACCCACTGCGGAAGCCTATCAGAGGCTTTGGCGAAGGCGGAACGAAGCAGAAGAAAGAGATCTCGACCGCAATGATGTAGGAGAGCAGACACAGCGACACTATTACGTCACGACCTGATTGAGCTCGCTGAGAGTGTCTTTGTACGAGAGACGAAGTTTCGACGACAGACGATTAGGGTGGAAAAAGGCCCTGAGCTATCCGTTGCGAGTGCATGATGGATGGGAGCTTTGACATAGAAAGCAGAGTCCCGCATTCATGCCACACCAGCACCGCGCGAGGGGCTTTATTTCATAAAAAGAAACGATGTTGTTGTGAAACGTGGGTTGGCCGTCTTTCCCCCCCTCTCTGACATTTTCTGCGCACACCGCGTCGGTGCGCCTGCAGCAGCGGCCTTGGGTTGATTGGCGCTTGAAGAGCCAAGGAGTGGATTTGATGCTATCTTCAATGAAACAGACAGGACTGTGAGTCTGTGAAAGCCCT
This sequence comes from Claviceps pazoutovae, assembly GCA_018360065.1. Taxonomy (NCBI): domain Eukaryota; kingdom Fungi; phylum Ascomycota; class Sordariomycetes; order Hypocreales; family Clavicipitaceae; genus Claviceps; species Claviceps pazoutovae. The sequence continues at coordinate 84,413 of SRPO01000074.1, forward strand.
GGGCGACATGAAGTGGAGTGCAGTGGCAGCAAGCGGGCGGGCAGCACATCATTGACACTGAATGCTGGCCTTGTGGCTCAGAATTGGTGAACAGAATGTTTCGACTCTCGACGACTTCGGCTACATTTGTCTTGGCATCTGTAATGTAGCGAATTTCAACCTTTGGTGATGCCAGCGACCTGATGGGGAGGTTGACGTGTCTCAATCGCATTGCGTCAGAGCTTGCTGAACGATGAAGAGACTTCTTGGAAGATGCCGCTAATGCGCAGCTTTGGCAAGCGGCATATTGCGTCGCACGGTGGGACATCAGCTATGAACTTAGAGTCATGGTAAATCGACTACTACCTATGTATGACACGTGGGTAGCTTCCGGTGTTGGTTTCCGCAAGATGGTGTACATGGTGGCACAATTTGCGGCCTGGGAGTTTCATGAAGCATCACGGCTGACCGAAGCTGCAAAGAAAGAGAGGGCTTCATGTCGACGAGCTCCGGTACTGCTGACTACAGCACATGTAACGTCAGGCGAGAAGGGGGGACTCCGGAAGACTTCCTATAGTACGACATACGCAATGCTGCGTCACGGCGGACTTAGCGGGGGGTCGCTATGCAGTAACCTATGTATGTACAAAGATTGTCAAAGAAGCAGTGAAGTCAAAGTGGCTGCAGAATGTGCATCACAGCGTATTAATAAGGGGGCATTGATGTACGGGCAGATCCAGCAAGGCGCAGAAAGCAGCAGCCGCCCTTGCGTTGCAACCAACTACCTACGTAAGCAGCATCGGCTAACTACCTTAGTAGTATTCCCCAGCTTCCTGGATCGGGATATAACTCCGTGCGTGGTCGTTTCTTCATTGGTGCTCTCAGTTGAGTGCCGCTGCTTGTGATGATTCTGGTCAGTGGTGGTGAGATTGTCTCGACTTCTCCGTGTCGTTCCCGTGTTTTCAGTGCGGCACCTCTGTAACCCAGTGGCCCTAGGCTGTTCCTCGGTGGCTCTCTCCGCCTGGGAGACTGGGACAAGAGCCCCACAGTCTGCAGAGGAGTCAGCCAGCCTTAGGTAAATTGGGTGGCAAGTAGATTTGCACACCCCCACCCTAAACCACCTACCTCACAGCATTTCGTACAACAACTTCACATATAAAAGAAATGGCGAAAAATGCATTAACAAAATTGATTAATATATCATCAGAAAGCCCTGGTTTTTCTCTTCAATATATAGTATACCAACCCCGTGCACGAACGCAGGCATCAAGGCGGTGTGGCAAATAATCAATCAGTCTGTTAATTTGATCGATTGTGATTGCTGCCCACGCCGATTTGATGCATTCGCTCAAATATTCTCTATCGACTTCGTTGTC
>SRPO01000075.1:0-85211 GCA_018360065.1 Claviceps pazoutovae
GGGAATATGTAGCACAATGCGCAGAATCACAGAATCGCGAATCCGTTACAATGCAGGATACAAAAGCAAGGCTGACATTTTACTCTCATCTCCCTCTCAATAGCCTCGTCGGCGCAGTCCTCTGCTTCTTCTGCATCTGTCTTACCTGCGTTCCTTGCCTGGCGGGCTGGTTCGAGGATACTCAGTACTCGTGCTCCTCGTGCAACAACATGGTGGCGGTGCGGCACTATGATGGCGGGTTGGAGATTTTGGGGCCTCAGGGTCCGGTTCAGTCGCCGTATAGTGGGAATATGGCGCCTATGGAGAGTTGGCCGCAGCAGCAACAACAACAACAACAACAACAACAACAACAACCGTATCAGCAGCCTCAGTCGCAACAACAGCAACAACAGCCTCAGCAGCAGCAACAACAGCCTCAGCAGCAGCAGCAACAACAGTCTCAGCAGCAGCAGCAGCAGCAGCAGCAGCAGCCCGAGCAGCACGAGTTGCACAACATTCGCCCCCAACCTCCCACCAAGGCTTAGAACCGACACACAACGATGATAAGACAGGTCGGCGTGCTCAAAGCTCCGAGGAGCTACCGTCTTTCAAGTTACCATTCCCTTCGTCATACACATTCTTGTTTATACCTAAAACATTCTGGGCTTCCCGTGGTCCACCCATTACTGCATCTTTAACCTTCATTGCACTTGTATAATTATCACCATTACGATACTGGGTAGGGCACTCGTCGAGCAAAGACATCGAAATTGTATTATTACAGAGTCCGGACGCAGGAGCGAGGCGTTATCATTGGTTTCTATAGCATTTATTTTCTCATCATCATCATCATCATCATCATTGTGAGGAGTCTCTTACCTTTTGGTGTCTGTTATCAGTTGACATTGTCATGGTCTGGGCTTTGCCCAGCCCTCAGCAATATAGGTGTCAATTGTTACAGAGTTCAGGAACTTGTACAATGCGCATTCTTTTGTTTGTCTTCCATGGCGCAACGGGATTGGGCACATCACCCAGACGGCGGTGCAGACACCCGCGATTGGCTCTCGGAGCCAGGCCATCACAGACATGTTGATAACGGGAGCTCCTGATCGTGTGTTTAGTCCCGGTTGCGTGCATCTTCCATGATATGAGATGGGGGAATTGCGTCCAAGCACAAATTTTCAGCATTTCCGCAGCTCTAGGCTCTCTAAATGTATATTTTTGCATTTGACAGCGACTGTCCTGAGTGAAGGAAGTCACAGACTTGTCAAGATAAGCTTGAAGCCAGTCACTACATAGCTTCTTCAAGTCCAAACTGCTTGTCTTGGGCGCACAGCCGTGTGTTCTTCACGAATGGAGTCAGTACCCTTTGCTGCAGCTGCACGTCTTTTCTGCCGAAGCAAAGCAAAGCACATCCACGGGCTTCAGCGATATTCTTGTTCTTCTCGGGCCTCCCATTGATACATGACAAGTCCGAAACCTGAACATCTATGGCAGAATGTGTCGTTGCAGAATGATGTTCGTCGCTCTGCTTCCTACCCTGAACCGATAAACCACATCGTGGCGCCTTTCACTGGTCCGAGACACCTGGGCACGCATAAAGTTTCCAAATACATATGTACATATGTACTCGGCAAGGGGATAAACTCTAACAGCGCCGACTACGTTCGCTTACATGTTCTAAAATTGGACAGCATGCAACTTAGCCGTGGAGTTAAGTTATGTAGTAGGGCAACGTTAGGTCCAAGGTGGGTAGTATGTACACAAAGTTGATAAACTTCGCTCATGAGCCTTTTTTGAGAAGTCCAGAAACATAAAGTCAGGCGTTGAGGCCATAAAATGAGGAAATACATACACAGCACGGGCTCTAGCATACTTCCTTTCTTTGTCGGATCTCCCATGTCCAGTGTTGGGTACATATTACCTATGTCGGGACTTGTAAGTTGTACAGCGTCTTGTATCGTTGCACAATGACGCGCTGAACGACAATCACATTGTGGGCCTGCGGCCATGAGCGCATACTTTCTACCTCTACGGAGTAAGTTTCTAGTCCACGGCAAAATTACAACAATTCATTATTGTACTCCGTACTCCGTATGTACAACCCATTATAATGCCCGAAGGTATGGTGGCTGGACGCATAAAATGTCCGTTTCCGGGGTAAAGGCTCTTATAATTACCTATGTACTCCGTAGGTATGTCACGACCCACGACTTCACGAGTCATAGCCTACTGGGTAGTACAGGGCATGGCATGGTGTTGGCTGGGCGATCGTTTACGACCACAGCGGCCTCAAGCGGCCTCAAGCGGCCACAGACGGTCACAGGCGGCTTTGATGTATGTATGTACGCAAATAGCCGAGGCTCCACTGTGCTTGCGATGCCGCCGATGCGCGCAGCGTCAGGGGACAAAAAATGGTAATGTAGACGCATTCGGAGCAACAACTCGTAAGTTGTACCATCAGTGGTACTTCTTCTTGTTGGTGTGTTGAAGATTGCCCTTGCCACCTCCGAGGCAACCTCCATGACCAACCGGCAGCCATGCCGCGCTTCGCGCGCTGAAATGGCTCGCTTCGACGGCCATGAGTGCCGAAGTCGGGCGGGCTTGATGCAGAATGGATTCATGGAATGCTCCCATTCATCCGCTTTTCGGTCCCAGGACTCCAGTCTCCTCAGCCTCCAACCTCCAACCTCCAACCACCAGCCTCCGGCCTCCAGCCTCCAGGGCAGGCTGAACAGGGATTGGTGCGAGTTGCCTAGGTAGAGCGAGGCACTAGGCAGGGGGCTCAGGCACTTTGGTCGGAGTTGGTCCTGGAGTGCCGCCCAAAGAGGGTGGCAGATGAGCAGATGATGTGACGGGAGAGGAGGAGGGGGTGCGAGAAGGGACTTGTAAGTTGTAACCTATTGGATCAACTCGGATGAGACGAGACGCCACAGATGACGCTGGGGAAAAGAAGAGGAAGAAGTGGAAAAATGGTGAAGAAAGATAGAAGAAAAGGGAGAGAGAAGGGGAGATTAAAAGGGCGAAAAGAAGAGGGGTTTAGCAGAGAATGAAAGAACAAAAGACGCAGACTACGGAGTAGGTACGTAGAAGGAGAAAAGGCACAGAGAAAAAAGAAAAAAGAAAAAAGAAAAAAGAAAAAAGAAAAAAGAAAAAAGAAAAAAGAAAAAAAAAATTGAAACCCGCACCGCGCCGTCGACTGCATGCCAGTGATGCCACATGCAAAGTGTGAGGAATCGGATACCCCTACCGACCCGACCAAAAGGTCAGAACACTAAGCTGGTAGGAACTCAGCTTAGTGCGGGATATATAGGTGCATGCAAACAACGGACAGAGCAGTTACGGGTAACCGTCACACAAAGCACATGCTAAAGAATCGACAATTTAGAGGCTGACGGAAAGCTGGGTCGGAGGCGGATCGGAGGAGAATCGGAGGCGGAGGCGGATGTGGCTTCAGCCAAGATGTTGTCTATCGCTTTCAGAAAGTTGCTGCTGACTGCGGCCTGCACACATCATTCATGGCGACATGTTCATCTGCCAGGAGCTGGAAGTAGCTGGCCGTGTCAGATTTGCTTGCAGCGATTACGGAGTATACAATGACATTATTCCTGTATAATTGTGCGGTGCGGTTTGTCCGTCCATATCGTTCAGTGTATCCTGGTCACACAACTTGTGCCGCGAAGCTGAATATTGGATGCGATAACACAGCTGTGCATTGAAAGGCATCAGGCCGTGAATGGTGGCTGTCCAACCCTACGTAGAGATTCTTGCATGGTGTATCTCTCGCATGGTGAAGCATGGAGGAGGGTGAAGAGGCTGAGGAGGGTGTATCAATGAAGGAGATGTGCATTGTGGTGGTGGTCTGGCAGCATCAGACTTCTCACCAGTGGGATCCAACTCCGCAGCCAAGCAGGACGGAGCGGCAGCAACCCGATGCAGTACGCGGGTGTCCAAGTTCCAACACGCTTGATAAAGGGCGGCCGACGGGATATCTTGGAGTTTTGCTGGACTCGTTTCCAGGAGAGAGGAGGCGAGGAGGCGAGGAGGCGAGGAGGCGAGGAGGCGAGGAGGCGAGGAGGCGAGGAGGCGAGGAGGCGAGGAGACGGGCAACGGGTGGCACAAGGCTGGGGAAGAGGAGGGCCAAGAGGTGAAAGCGTTCCCGTCTGAATCTGTTGTGTCCATCTTGCTGTCATGATTTTTTATCCATAGTACACATGTACCAATGCTGTACATGTGTTGAGATGCGAGAACTTGAAAGTTGAAGAGTCCTCTGCGTGCATATGCAGCCGATCCACCCGTGATGCGCGGTCGAACAAGTCAAGTCAAGTGCGCACGCAGTCAGGGACAAGTTGCGACTCCGAGCGAGGCCAAGACCCGCATTCCGGCCGGTTTTTCGGTGAGTCGTGCGACGGGATCCGCCCTCCCTTTGCCTTTTGCAGCGGACAGAATACGCGCCGATGGACTTGACTGACGAGGCGATGAGGCAAAGGCGATGCGATGCCAAGAGGACATCTGGCTGCTGCTTGAGAGATTTGTGAGGAGCTTTGTGAGGGAAGACGTGCCTGGTGTGAGTCGTGAGTCGTGACTCGTGAGAGGCAGCGAAGACGGCGCACGAGCGGCTCTCTCCGTGGTTCGCGCAGGAAAGCAGGCTACTGGGTTCGCCGGTATGCAGTTTCTGCAGCGCTGCACGATTTGCAGTCGAGTGCCGCTTTCGCTGCATCAGAGTGAGTGAGTGAGTGAGTGACAAGTGTGGCTCATCTGCAGACTGCCGGCCATCAGCCATCGGAGCCCCGTGCGCTCTTCCCTCGCAACCCAAACTGCGCTCAACTCAACCTCCTCTGCTCTTTGCCTCGATCCCCTCACTCATCGTAGACCCGTGTCCCTCCAGCCTCGCCGAGTCTCGCGCATCTGTCTCTGCGCCCGTCGCTGCCATGGATCCCACCATGACAGAACACGATTTCCGATTTCCACGAAGGCCCGGCCCTCGCTCTCCCGGCCATGGATATCATCACGACCATGGCTTCCACGGCGATATCCACGTCCACGGCGATCCGCCATCCCACTACCACCTGTCCCAGGCCCGCGCCATGGCCATGGCAGACGGCAATCTTCTCGGCAATGCCTTGTTTCCTTGTCTCGAGAATGCTGCTGCTGCTGAGCCGGCCAAGTCAATCGACCAGCTCCGCCATGACGACCCGCTCGCGACCCAGGTCTGGAAGTTCTTCAGCAGGGCGAAGCAGCAGTTGCCGAACCAGGAACGTCTCGAGAACCTGACCTGGCGCATGATGGCTCTGAATATGCGCAAGCCGACGCAGCATGCCGAGCCAATGTTGCCCAGCAAGCAGCAGCAGCAGCAGCAGCAAAGCAGGTATGAACATGTGTGCTTTTTGGCTCTTCTGTCCCACTGCATTTCACAGCCCACATTGGGAACCCTGACCTCCCTTGCTTGGATGCTCCCCTCTGCCCCTCCTCTCCCCGCCGCCGCAATCGAGCTCGTGTATGGCATCATTATCGTGGCCTGGCGAGCGGCAGATGCGCTGCGGGCTGAAAAGGCAGGCAATGCAATGCAGGCAGACGATCAAGAGAGGAAAACAGGCAAATAGACAAATAGACAGGCACCCGGGCATACAGGCTGACCAGACCGGCTCGGCTATCTAGGCTTAACCGTCCCGCGGCCCAGCATGCGCCCAGTGGAATTGCCCAATTGCGAAAGACGTCCGACATGATGGTCGACAATACTGCAGACGCCATGAATCTCGACGACTTTATCTTTTCCGACAGTCTCGTTTCTTCAGGCGGTCTCATGTCCCCTCCGCCTGCGCCGTGCAAGTTGGAAGAGCTGTCTCCGGCCAGCGGTCCATCATCCGCGACGACGGCTATTCCCATAAAATCTCGCAAAGATGACTATGATGCTGGTCATTTTGTCCCTCAGTCTGTGCCACATCCACATCGCTTGGACAATAGCGAGTTTAACTATGTGCAGCGTCATCTTCGCAAGACGAGTATTGATGAGCGTCAAGTGAGTGCCTCCTATGGTCATGCCGCCGTTCGTCGTCTGGTTTACTCTTCGCCCGCCTGCGTCCATGTCAACTCACCATCATGGCCCCCTACTGTCCATCTTTGCTGACGTAGTATCAGGCGCGTAAACGCCCTGCCAACTTTTCCCCTCACTTGCTTGCCGTTGGCGGTACATCGGGCGGAGACGTCGACCTTGACGCCAGCTCTGAACTTCAAGGCTTTTCTCTCGACAACAGCAGTCCAGTCACGATGGAGCAACTAGCCCACGGGGGCAGCTCTGTTGCTCCATTTTCTCTTGATGCCTTTATGGAACACGATGCAGTCATGAATCAAACGGCGGCGCACTATCAGCAGAATTTCTCATTTTCCCCTTCCAGCTCTCCAATGATACCCCATGGTCCCTTTTCCAACATGTACCAACACAGTCCCTCCATACCTGCCTCTTCGTTGCTCAATGCTGCTGACCTTTACTCCCCCGGATCCGCCTACCAGTCGACTGCGTCCACCCCGTTGGGCAATCCCGACAATTGGTATTTTGGCTCGCATCCTCGCCAACAGCACCACCAAGACATGAGACCCCAGTCGAGTCATACTCTGGCAAACACTGTGGGCCATAATCAGCAGCAGCTCATGTATAACGGGTCGAGTAGTAACGGCTCTCAGTTGTACTCGGCCGGCACGGGATCTCAGTCTTTGTCGTCAATAAGTACTGCGTCCGCCTCGTTTAGTCATGTCGACCCAACGCAGGTATTTCAGAATGGTGGCCCAGGTCAAGTGGCGTCCCCCACCATGTCCATGAGACCCGACAACAGCAATGGCAGCAGCAGCAGCAGTAACCTCTTTTCATTTGGCGCTGATTCGGATGACGAAGAGGCTAGCAGCACATTGCAGGGTCAGAACATGGCCATACATGGCGACTTTTCTTCATCCCTGGACGATGTCGGCTGCCTCGGCTGGGACGCCTCTCTTCCTGGGCAGTTTAGTACGCAGGCTGCACGGTTTCCCGGCGGACCGCCTCGCAAGCAGGTCACGATTGGAGGCACTACAACTGATTACGTCGACAACCTCGGGGCAGACTGGGAGGGGTCTGGCTTGGGGCGCTCGCAATCTTTTAAAAGTAACAAGACTCAGCAGCAGAAGAAGATTTCTCGAACAGCCTCAACGTCCTCCCATATGGGCATGAAGAACAATGACGTCGACCAGAGCGCGCACAGTCTGCCAACCTCGCCGGGCGATAACCCGCCCGACTCCATGTCAGGCTTCTCATCTGCGAATGCTAGCCGACCGTCCTCACCACCGACCGGTTCGAAGCGCGGCTCAATCACCAACTTACAGGCCGCCGGAGGAGCAGGCAATCAAAATGACGGCGGCGCCCCAACAACATGCACCAACTGCTTCACCCAAACCACCCCCCTATGGCGCCGCAATCCCGAAGGCCAACCCCTCTGCAACGCCTGCGGCCTCTTCCTCAAACTCCACGGCGTCGTCCGCCCCCTCAGTCTAAAAACAGACGTCATTAAGAAACGAAACCGAGGTTCCGGACCCAGCGGCGGCTCCGGCAGCGCGCGGTCCCGAAAAACCGCCGCCGCCACAGGCTCTGCGGCTGCTTCCCGGAAGAGTTCCACCCTATCCATGGCTACCGTCGCCGCCGCCGCTACCACCACCACCACCAATAGCACCAACAGCCGTACTATCATCAACAATGGCAATAATAGTTTATCGCCCCCCGCAACGAGGCACATGCTCCCCAAAGGCAGCGAGAGCCCCGTCGCTGGTACGACTAGTTCGGGAACCACCACCGCGGGGAGTACCCCCAATAGTCACTACGGTGGGAATACAGGTCTCAGTGGTAGTGGTGGTGGCGGTGGCGGTGGGAAAGGCGTTGTTCCGATTGCGGCTGCTCCGCTGAAAACGACGCCTGGGCCTGGAGCTTCGTCTGTGTCACGAGGTGCAGCAGCTGCGTCTTCGTCAAGTTCATCGAAACGGCAGCGCAGGCATAGTAAGAGCGCTGTAACGGATACTTTTGGAGGTGGAGGTGGAGGTGGAGACATGGAGATTGATAGTCCGAATGAGACGGCTGCGGTGGGGGATATATCTTCGCATACGCATGGACAGGGCCAGGGTCAGGGGCGGGCAACGCTTCATACGGCGGGTATGATGGGCTCTCTGTCTGCGACGATGTTATCGGGAAGTTTTGGATTACAGGCCGGGCACACTGCGCATGCTGGACATCATGGAACGCATACCCTCCAACGACACGCGATGACTCATGGCAACATGGGGATGATGTCTCTGGGGCATCATCAGCCGGGGGGCCCGCAGCTGAGTACCGCGGGTGGAAGTGCAGGAACACAGGAGTGGGAGTGGTTGACTATGAGTCTTTAAGTGAGGATGATGCTGAATTTCTGAGCGAAGAGGTGTCAGTCATGTGGCGTGGGGTTCGATTACATGGCGAGGCGAGGCGAGGCGAGGCGAGGAGAGGAAAGGAAAGGGAGGTGCGGCCTTGGGAGACACGACACAGGGTGATGAGTTTTTGAAACAGTGAGAAGGGGGGTGAGTCTTTGTTTGGAAGGGAAGAAGACGGAGTTCCTTCACGAGGAGAAGCGGCACAACTTACAATACAAGTCTTTGGAAAAATGCGAAGACGGAGTTGCGGGTTCCATGGCATAGCCCATGCGTGGTGGGACGGCGGGGGCCTCGGATTGTTGAATCACGAACGGACGACCGTCGACATGACTGTGATGCCATTTTTATCGGGATGGGAGGATCTACTACGCTATTATAGGAGGACTCTTGGTCGTATTTACGTCTCATGGTACGTGGTACATGCCACATGGTACATGGTTCATATTTGTTTATTTGTTCTTGGTTATGGGGGATTTCATCTTACTTTGTTCATGATGGCGTTGGATTGGTTGGTCGGCGGTCAGATCCGGAAAGGGTTTTCCTTGGATTCATTCACCGCCTGGTTTTTTTTTTTTTTTTTTTTTTTGGAAAGCAGGGTGGGCACGCATATTGCGTGCATTATTTTACGGCTGTTACGTCTCCTTTTTTTTCTTCTTATTTTTTTTTTTTTTCGGTTCTTCCTCCGGGGGTCACCTTTTCCTCAGGGGAAGGGGTTGGGGGGGATTTCACCTTACGTCCTGTTCTCACTTTTCTCGCTTTCTTTTCCTTCTTTTTCCCTCTCTCCGCCATGTTGCGTGGGGGTTTGGTTTCTCCCCTTGCCGAAGATGTATATTGCGACTCTGCGGTCTGCGAGATTCGAACTCGAGGATCCCCCCTTCACCGCACGGTAGGGGGTTTCTCTTTCAGAAGCAGTTGATATCACTTCTTGGGATTGTCCCCTTCGTGCTGGTATCATGTTCTTCTGGAACAGCGTGGAGATACATATATATAGGAGAAAGGAGAAAGGAGAAAAAGAGGCTGGAAAAAAAAACTTTCTATGTAGAAACGAGAAACCAATTCACTGGACGGACACTCGTGACTCCTCGAGGACCTCAATTCTCAAGTCTATATACCACGTCGTTGCTACTTGTGAATATGTATGCACATACACCTTTCGTCCCTTGTTATGTCATAATCTTTATGAACAGAATTTCCTGAAACATGACCCCCTGGGAAGGTTCTGGAAAACTGGAAGGCAAGACTTAGCACCACAGCAGCTAGAGGACATTAGAGCCCTTCCCTTCCTGGACTCTAGATGGGAAACAGACCCAATAGGCCAACTAATAAGATGGCGATGAGATGAGCGCTGAGTACGCTTACTGGGGTAGTCCGCGCAAGGCATCACGTCACATCACATCACGTCACGTCACGTCACGTCAGGACCGATTCTTACCCCAGCTAGAGTCCTAGACATCTCGGCCCACCATGAACGAACGATTGGCTTCCATATCTATATGCTTCAAACAGGAGGTCTTGTCAGCCCGGGGCACACCATTTCTTCAGTTTTGCCTAACAATGCCGTGGGGGCCGTATTTTAGAACGGCTTTCGTGGGCCGTGACGTGGGCCGTGGGCCGTGGCATGGTGTCGATTTTTCAAATACCCACACAGTGACCACTGACTTTAGTCCATGCAGCACGCAGTGAGTAACGCGTCTTTGGCCTTGTATGACGTGTCATGTAGATATATGGCGAGGTGGGCAATGGGGCACAAATACAATAGGGTGATTGTCCGCTCGGTGGCCAGTGGCCACATGGCTAGAATGGACATGACACCACAAACTTTAAGGGAGCATAGTGCGTCCGCTAGCAGTTGTAGACTGCTACTACATACAGTAACAGGAAAGGCCATGAGTCTTGTATATATCCCTGGCTAAGGCTGGATGGATAACTTTGCTGGCTTTCGACGAGGAAACGAGCGCCAGACACGGCACGGAGAGAGGCATATTTCCGTAAGCAAGAGACGTGTCAAGCCCTTGACAACCCTCTATATGTAATGTAAAGCTGGATAATATCCAAGCATAAGACAGGACAGAAAAGCCAGATTATAGTCCACCAACAAGAAGACGGCGCAAAAGACACCCGCAAGCCACACATGAATAACGTTGAAATTTAAAACCTACAGCCTCCCCAATCAATGGGTTCAGGCTTGAATGAAGAAACATTACAAAGTCCATTACAATACAATCGCCATCGTCCATCTCCATCCCCAATCTCCAATTCCTCCCAGCCGGCATGCCTGCCAAAGCAGATACACTAATACATGTTCCGGAATCTATACCGCTCAACCGAAATCATCATGTCCGTCAGACGAATAAACGTTGCGACCTGACCCTCATGGCAAGCACCGTTGGTCCGGCCAACGTTGCAGCCATTCTTCTTCTTCCTATTCATGCTCAATTTGGTTAACCATTGTAGAGCATAACGATACGTCGCCAACCACTCCGATCGTCCAGGCACGAAGGCCTAACAATTCTCATACTGCATGAAACTGGCCTTCTCGATAAATGGAAGAAACAGTCTCAATAAATGGGCATGTCAAAGATGGCAGTCACGCTCCTTGAGCTCGTGCTTTACAGAATGCGATTATTGGCACAGGCTCGCCAATCGCGACTCGGGCTCCACGACTCGTTCTAAAGCATGGTGCCAAACGTCTCGTTCTCTGAGACGGGAATGCGCTTTCGCGGACTGCCGCCATCCTCGGTAGCTGGCTTGCGGTGCCTGAAGGTGAATCCGACAAAGAGGCTCTTGCTCATTTCGTCATCACGATCGGCCAGGGTCTCCATGGCCTGCTGCTTTTCGTGAACTTCCTTGTATTTTGCCATGTCTGCTTCATTGCTGAAGTCGTCAAAGTAACCAGCATCAGTTTCCGAGTCCAGCTCGGGCACAAACGGAGCTCTTGTCTGCCGCAGTGTTTCCCAGTCGACTTCGGCAAAGTATTGGTGCCCGTATATATCTTGAATGTTGGAGAAGCGACGAGCACGTGAGTTGATGCATCTATATCACACCGTTAGTATGCCATGTTCTTTCTTTCCTGTTTGCTTCTTCGCTTCGTCTTTCAATTCCAGAACTCACGTTGTGATGAAATTCCAGGTTCGGTTGCTGAGGAAGTAGTTGGGATCCTCCCAGACCGGCCGCTTCAAAACTTCTTTCCAGTGCTTCAGATTTCGCCACGTCTCATCAGGTGCGGCGCCAGCAAAGGGCGGGAAGCCGGTCAGAGCTTCAAAGAGCATGCAGCCCAGACTCCAATAATCCACCGTATAATCATATTCTTCTCCTCTGAGGACCTCGGGCGCCATGTAGTCGGGAGACCCCACAATGGACTTGGCGTAGTTGACGTCGTTTTGTCGCATGTTACGATAACTTTCCCGACGCTCCGCAACTGTTCGCTGATCCATGGGTTTGCCAAACGGAACCGAAGTCTCCGAGGCCTCTTCTAGCTTTATTCTCATAGACTCGATCCTCGAAGGGGCCAGAACACCCGCTGCGAGTCCGAAATCGGTGAGCTTGACGTGGCCCGTAGAGTCCACAAGAAAATTTTCAGGCTTCAGGTCTCGGTGAATGTAGCCGAGCTCATGAAGGGCGTTAACCGCACAGAACATTTCGGCAATGTAGAATCGCGCGTGCCGGTTGGATAGAACACCTGTATTGTTAAGCAAAGTGCGGAAATCCCCACCGGGTACGTATTCCATGGCAAGATAGATACTCTTGTCGTCTTGGAAGGAGTACAGCAGGCGGACCAGCCAGTCGCTTTGCGCCGTGGTCAGAATGTCTCTCTCCGTTAGGACATGGCGAATTTCGTCCAGCTTGAAGAGCAACTTCTTGCTCATCACCTTGAGCGCGCAGACCTCTCGGGTGTCCTTCTTTTGTGCAAGGTACACTTGTCCGTAGCCGCCTTGGCCAACTTGTGTTAGGATCTGGAAATCACCTTGACGAAGCCGCACGCGTCTCTTGCGAAGGTTGGCTCGCTCTCGCCCAGCATACTTGGTCCACATTTGATTATGAGTTTGTTCGTCGGTCTCTGGTGGCGCAGGATATTCAGCTTTGAACGCAGCCAATCGATTTTGTCGCGACCCAACGTAGGTCAGGAGATCGAAATAATAATCGAGGAAATCTGCTCAATTGCATTTGATTAGCCTCTATCCTTCGAGACACAATGTGCTGCAGTCTACTTGCGCATTGTGGATTGGGACGACTTCTCACTTACACAGTTGCGTCACATTTACCAGTCTCTTGACACCTGGTTTCTGCAAAAGAAGCCGCTCCTCCGCTGTCAAGCCCCTTGACGTATTAAACTTTTTGTGGCCGTGCGAAGTCGTTGGGCGTTCTCTCGGCTCGTAGAGCTGCTGACGAGACCTGGCAGCATGATTGTGCTGAGCCGGCAACTCGGCCAATCCCAGTCTGGGGGCCGGGGGTCTATTTTCCTGGCCCTGCCTCTTCAAAGGGCTGGTGGGCGAAGCACTCTTATGTATGACGCTTTGCTCAATGCTAGGCTCTTCCCGAGGCTGGGCGTTTGCTCTGCCAGGGGAAAGAGGGGCGATGACGCTCTGAGGCCGAGCCAGCTTGATAGGTGCATCAAATCCAGCCGAATTGAGCGTCAAGGCGCTCTCAAAGGCCGTAGGGAGATCATGTGCGCCAGGCGGTATGGTTTTCTTGCTCGGGCTGCCTTGCGGTGTGCTTGTTGGGTTGATGAAACTATCGTTGCCTTTCTTGGTAGGAGTCGTAGGCCGGGCAGACGTGTCTCCGGACGACTTGTCCCTGCTCTGAAAGAAGTTGGACATGAAGCTCGACATGTTTAGGGGAGTATTCGGAAGATGCTCGAATGGCGAGTTGCGAGTAATGAGCAGTGAGTCGTGTTGGCACAGCCGAACTAATACTGTGATAGTTGTGTATGTTGAGTCTTAGACGAGCGGCGGTGAACGGCGTGATGGGCAATGAGACGGAAGAAGAGGGCGGTTGCAGCGGCTTTCTCGGAAAAGCAGTTTGTTGGGGACCAAGAAAGCACGATTGCCCGCTGGGATTGGTGTGATGTGCAGCGGCGCGACGAAGCAGGAAGTAAGATGCAGGACGCAGGACGCAGGAAGCCGTCAGCACGAAGCACAGAGAGAACGTAACGTTGTCGCATCAGCAGTGTGAAGCTGCAGTGTGGAGGAAGGACCGAGCCTGGATCCTGCCTTGGGATGCCGCCTGCTCTGGGGCAAGATCATGCGTATCGTTGATTGGGCCGCGGACCCACCAAAGTCAACATTGTTGTCAGGGCAATGGAACTTCGAAGGAAGATTTAGCGGTCAGATTGTTGCGCGCATTCCAGTCAGTCACACATTGCTCATCGTTCATGAGTCCGTTTGCTGCGGTTGCCGCAATGTCTTAGTCGTCTGATATCGCCATGATGGCACCGCAAAGTGATCATCGCTGTGATGAAGGATCGAGGCTCGTCAGGGCTCTATCCCACTCTACAAGAGATTTACATACCTATACAGAGACGAACCTTTTGTTCCTGTCTCCTGATCGGCCTCGGGCCCACGCATGCACTAGCTGGATATACCGTTGGCATGTGAGGGCGACAAGTTGAAACAACGGCATCTTCGGTATTACTCCGTGCTCTGTACTCCGCAAAGCCATGGGGATGCACCGGCATCTCAGCATCTCAGCAGATGCCGGGCGAACCTTCTGCTCTCCATTCAACGAAGCCAAAATCGCACAAGGCCTCAGGGTAGCTTCGCTAGAGGTGCTCCACTCCGGTCCCCCGCTCCGCATCGGCTCTGGTCCTGGGAATTAGATTGTGTGGCTGCTGCCAAATGGCTGGGCTGGACCGGCTGTCACAGCTGCGCTACAGTTGGCAATGGGCATTGTCGGCGGCGGGACCAACAGGGGTCTGGCAGCTGGCTTCTTTGGGATGTTTGCCGCCGCCGTCCGTCCTGAATCCTGACCACCCCAAGCATCCGGCCCGTACCTCTCCAAGGAAGCCGACGGATCGACGACTTGTCCACTCGACGACCTCGTCGCTTTTCGCCTTGCGTCGCCCTCACCTCGCCTCTCTCGCGACATTGACATATTCAAGGCAGTCCAGCGGTTACACCCAGATCGAGTCGCCAATCCTACCACGAGCGCTTCCCTTATCCTCCGGCTGCTTGCTGCTCCAGGTGCGAGACCGTGCGACCATCGAGCGACCATCGAGCGACCATCGAGCGGCCCATCAAGCGATCACCGACGGGGAACCTTGTCTTTTCCTCTCGCACTGAATGCTATATTGACTTCCACTTGGCTTGGAAGACACATAGCCTTGGACTATAGCGCTGTCTGCTCCTACCAGCTGCCTATTCTTCCTGTGCCCTCCAAGTCTGCAACTTTGTACCATTCGTCGGGATGGCGCCCCCTCGCTTGTGCGAATCATGACCTCGAGGAATCCCATGAGCAGCCAGGCTCGACAGCCTCAACGAGGGCCTGGCCCAATGATGCAGTTGCAGAGGCCCTCGAATCTTGCGCATCGCACTGCATCATCATCTCAACAACAATGCCACTCGACGCCCCCTCCCAAGCGAGACCTTGTCTCTGCTTCCAACGCCAGCATGGAACCTGCCGACGCATGGTCCAACCGCCATATGTCAATATCCAGACGACAAGGCTCCAAGTTGCGCCTCGAACTGTCCAACGACTTCGTCGCTGACGAGGCATTGCCGGCGACTGAAGCCCCTCCAACGCTCTCCAACCCTCGAATCGTGCTTGCTTCTTCTCCCGAAGCCATGGACATAGATAAGATGAGCCCAACGTTGTCTGAGTCCTCTCAACGTGGTAGCATTGACAATAATCCTGTGCCAATGCCCAGGCGCCGGCTCCCAGCATCTTCTCAGACCGTTCCCTCGACAAGGCCAATCGTGCCTGCAACAACGACTCCGGCCAAAAAAGACGCCAGGCCAAAACCGTACACAGTTGAGATACCGGCCGTGGCGCCCCGATTGGCAAGTTCGGACCGCAAAGATATCGTCACGCGGGATCCTTTCAGCAAAGGCCTTTTCTCGGGGCATGCTGATTTCTTCCCTTGGTCGGGTGCTCATCACGAAGATGAGTGGAGCACTGAGGCTATACAGAAGGGCACATGGGACAGAGGTAGCCGGGATGAAGTGTCGCCCGCTCGGCTCGTCATCTTTCCTCCTCTGAAACAGAAATGCGGCCTCAATGCCCTTTCGACAATTTTCATGGGCGTGCTGAGTCAGAGACGGCATCGCGGGCAGATCACGTCACCTTGGACTTTTAAACCACCTCCCCGTGTCACTCTTACCGACACAAAACGAGAGAGCTGGGTCAGAGACCTGGCCAATCCTGCCATCTCATTGCGACGCTTGAGCAGAACGATTCCTCATGGCATTCGGGGGCGAGTACTTCTCGACCAATGTCTGAACAAGGATATTCCTACAGAACGTGCACTCTGGCTGGCCAAAGTTGTCGGTGCAAATGATATCAGAGCCTTCAACAGGAAAGGATCCGGTGCAGCCTCCGTTTCTGGTGTCGATTCTAAATGGCTTCGGGACTGGACTGTTTGTGTCGAACAGTTTGTTGAAGCCGTCGCCTCTGCTTTTGGAGAGCCTGATTGGAAGTCCAAAGTAAACTACGCGTAAGTTATACTTCCTTCAGTGAAAGATGGGATCGTCCAAGCGCCGACCTTTGGCGATGCAGCTCTGACGTTGCCCCCCGCTTATATCGAAACACAGCATCCGCCTCGCTACATCCCTCTATTCCGAACAGCTGTTGGATCGCGATCACTATTTGGAATGGATCGTCTCCAGCCTGGAAACCAGTCCTCAGTCGAGGGTTCCAATGTGGATCTTGATTGCGCAAATACATTGGCCTCATTTGCTACAGCTACGGAAATGCGGTCGAAGACTAGTCTCTTCATTGCTCCATCACCTACAAGCGGTAAGAGAAAAGAAAATATAGCCCCTTTATGCACAGGCAGGACTGACTCATTTCTTGGCAGATAGAGAAAGACCCTGATCGGGATATACTTATTCAACTTTCCGACCGATTATCGACACTTGCCATCTCGCTCATCAACGAGAATCCCGAGAACTTCATTTGCCCACCAGCTTGGCAACGTTTCGGCGAGACATTGAGACTACATCTTCCGGTCGACGATATCGTGGCTCAAGAGTCGTACGACAACATCAAGCTCCGAAACGAAAGACTATCGGTAGCGAGCACAACTTCACCGACGGGTGGCTTACCATATCTGGTGCTGCTGCTGGACTCAACATTACAAGGCAAGCGTATTCATGACCTGTCTTCCAGGTGCTGGGAATCTATAGAGGACAAGATGGAGGTGGTCAGGGGCACTGTGGAATGGGCCACCTCACTTCATAGACCCGGGGCTGCCAAAATCTACGTCGCGGTACGTCTGATTAAAGCTTGGGACATCTTGCAAGTGAATACCACCACGGCAATCCTTGACGTACTGGGATGCATTGGCCCAGATGACAATGGCAGGAAGAAAGGTATGACTCACTTGGTCTCCGAGTTGGTGCAGTCCGGACATTTCTGTGTTTCTCAGTACATGAAGTGGCTCATTGGTCGCGGCGGCCTTCACAACGCCAGCGAAATCGATCCGGTCGATGGCCCCTGTGCCTCTCGTTTACTCGTGGATTTGCCCGTTTATTGTTTGCCACGCGAGCACACCTATGAAAGAGGGAACCTTCTCCGGCGCGCTGGCAACTATTCTGTGGTGGACGAAGAAAACGATACGGCCAATGCCATCGAATGTGTGGACAACTCTCTTGGCCTAGCCATGTACCTAGGAAACTCCGATGTCTCGAGGAAGCCCATGTCACGGAAGAAGCTGCTGCGAAGAGTCATGAATAGTAGCGGGGCGGTCCAAAGTGCCATTGGAGCCCACCTGTGTGATGCTGTTACGACACAGCTCCCTTGCGACCCCAGGTTTGTCATGACGTTGGACACTTTCATTCCCATTCGCACCATGATGGAAACCATCGAAGACTTTACCAAGCTTGCAGACATCGTGAAAAGCTGTTCAGCTGGGCCCGATACCGAGGTACTCGCAGCCTGCGTTGACACCATTAATGCAAACCTGGACATTTTCATGGCCATGGGATCGGCCGAAACATTGTTTGATGTTTTTGCCGAGAGGCTCGTAAGCATAAGCCGTGATCAAGGGACCCCCAACCGAGCCTTGCTTGCAGCGCTTTCGGCCCTTGCTCCGAGACTGCCTGGCCGAGACGATGTTGCCAAGCAACTTGCACTCGACTTGGCCCAGAACGATCGCTCCAACGTGCTGGATGCCTGTTCACCAGTTTCTGACAGCATGGCAGCTCAAGCCCAAACCGCTTCAGGAGAAGTCTCTGAACAAATTGACAAACTTCTGGCGAGCGGAAACGTTATCGATCATCCCACCATGAATCGTCTGTTCCGGTATATTGCCCCGAAATTGGAGGCTGGATGGGTCAAGCTGGACGACAATCGCCGAATTTTCGCCTCGCTACTATCGAAATTGCGCATGTTGGATGCGCCTCATTTCGACAGGCTCATGGCGGACTGGATCAGCCACATCAGGACGCTGAAGAAGCGACCGCCTCTCCCGGCGCTTTTCCCGCTTCTAGTCAGCTTAGGATGCCTATCTGTGGCAACGATTCTTCACACCGCGAATGCAAGCTCAGTCGTCATGGCTGGTGGTGCAACCGAGTCGACAATGCCAAAGTCAGCGACCTATTTACAAGAAGTCCTCCAGATGACGACGATGAAGATAGTGAAGATGCCGACGCTCGATGCCGAAGAAGCTTATCGTTTTCGAATCCAGCAACAGAGTGCCAAATTCGATCATGCCAAGGCCTTGGTGCTACTGATACGAAATGCGATTATCGAGTACTCGGCTATGCGTCATGCCCCAGCTCTTGCGGAAGATTCTTGGACGCCACCTCTCGACAGTCCCGAATGCTATGACTGCCTTTTGGAAACCATGCGGTGGGTAATCGTAGCAGATGCGGCCATGGTGGCTCGCGTTCTGAACGTGAATGCACTACCATCGGCGGCAAGTAAGGTGGCCCACGAGATGGTCACGAAACTATTGCTGCCCGGGGAAGCTTCGGGAAACCAGAATCCGTCTTTCGAAGAGATATTGCGTCTTGCAGACGATTTGACGAAGCCATTCTGTCAGCTGAAGTTAAATTTCGACCTCTCCAACAAACAGCCCGGCGCCATCAAACACGATGGCGACGGTCGTGGCGACGCAGGCGGGCCGCCGCCCTTCGATGCCTTTACAAAGGCAATGGACAATGCCATTCAGTCACAGAACATCATGTGGACGAGCATGTTGCCGTGTCTAAGCGAGGACATTACGCAGGGGTTCAGCCGGGAAGCGCACACGAGGTTCCTGGATCTGATACCCACGAGCAAGTCGTCGGACACAGTCATGACTGACACGTCAGACCTGAGTCAGATCCGTCTTGCCGAAAATCTGCTTGGTGTCATCGAGGCCATCAACTCGAAACACTCGTCATCGTCTCCACCGCCTTTCAGGCAGTCCTCTCCACTCACGGACTCTTTGATTGACAAGCTCACGAACCTGTGGCAGGTGATAGCATGCCCAGGTAAAGACGACGTGACTCTGGCCAAGAGACAGCAAGTACTTGAGCACTGGCTGCCTATTCTGCTGAGGTTCATTACAGTCAACAACATATGCGAATCATCCAATAGTAGCATAAACAGCAACAGCAACAGCAGCAGCAGCATCAGCAATAACACTACCACCGTTCCCAACAGCGGTGGTAACAATACTACTACCACTAGTATCGGCAGCAGCAGTACGGCAGCAGCAGCAGCAGCAGCAGCAGCAGCAGCAGCAGCAACGCCAACACCAGGACCCTCCACCACAACAAAGCCTCTCCCAACAGCCACCCAAGAAGCCAAGGCCCGCATCATCATCATCCTGTGCGGACTCCTCCTCGAGATGGATACCCTCCCGCACGAACTCGCCCTCACCACCCGAACCTTATCCTCGCAGATCTTCGACACAGCCATCCTGCTAGCCGATTCTCTGCCCGACGATCTACGCACCCTATGCGCCAAGACGCTCCTCTTCCTTCCGGGCTCTCTGCCGAGCACGAGCACCACTTCGGACTGGCGCATTTATTACCTGCTCAGCACGCTGCCGCCCTCACCGACGGAGAACTTGAGGTTGGCGCATCGCGAGAAGCCGTCTGTGCCGCATACGGCTGCGGCACGGGGGATGGGCGCCCTGTATGGGATTGGGCCGGGCTCGAGTGAGCGGTTGAGCCCGTTTGTGATGCGGAGGTGGGAGACTATAAGTGAGCCGACGCCGACGGTGGGGGAGAATGACATGAGTTTGAGTATGGGGTTGTTTCAGGCGATTAGAATTTAGCATGGATGGGCGTGGACGAATCCGGATGGGTAAAGATAGATAGGTATGGATGGGCATGGAGGACAGGCGCTACATATATGTTGGGTGGTTAGAAATTTTTCAAACTGCTTATTTGAGGAGCGTATGTATATATATTCATGGGACATGGATGGGGGTAGGGATATCGAATTAGCGGGCATACACTTCAAGTCTCCATTCACTTCATACACTTATATCCTTTTGTGGGTGGAATTCCAGCGGGTATACATACGTAAATTACAATACAATACACTTGCAGCTGGTGGATTAGCATCTCAGGCGATCCGGATCGGCGTCGGGCTATGACTGCACACTGCATCTTGCATTTTGAGACTTGAGCCTTGAAACTTCGCCCATTCAACATTGTAGCCCACGAAACCCCAACTCACGACCTACACCGCGCTCAGCCTCCAAGCCAAGCTCGTCAAGGAGCATGGAGAAATTCTCGTAGCTTGGACAGCCCACAAGTAACCATTATTCGAATACATACAACGTAGTGGGCGAAGCGAAGCGGAGCTATTTCTACACACTCGAAGGCCTCTCAAATCTCTATGGCTTAGTCATGAAAAGCTTGGCGAAATGATTGGCTCTCGTGTGCTCTTGTGAACCTTCGTCGTGAACCTGAGTCAGATCGACTATTGATTGGCCAGCCTTGCCTCTTCGCCCACGGCGTTACCATATTTGTCTCACCCCTAACAATGATGCGCATCTGTTTACATTAATCCATCTACCCTGTTAACCCAACACTATCATCTCATCTCAATAGATTCTGTCAGATCTGTTAGAAGTAAGCTATGGCTGTGGCTGGGCACTACATTATCACTTGCACGGCCACCGAGGACAAGATCCTCCAGAAATGGGAGTCCGCCTGGCTGAAGTCGATGATCCTGCCGCCCCCGTCTCATGACAAGTCTTGGGTCCCTGACCGAGTCCACGCCCGCTCCGCCCAGGCTTACTTTGCCCACGACGCACTCACCAGAGATGACAAGTCATTCACTGTTGGCGCCCGCTATGCTCCGATTGAGCCCGTTCCCCATTTTGACAGTCAGTTGGGTGCTAGGAGAGCTGGGCTGTGTGCCACTGACACAGCACGGACTCACGGAGTATCTGATGGCTCAACTCTTGTCTACCTAGTTCTCGGCGCAACACTTCAACACCACAAAGCTGGCCTCCGCCCCTTTTTGTACTTGGACAATAACAACGAAGACAATCACCAGAACGACCATACCTTTATGCTTATGCACTAGTGCTTGCTTAACCTTTAATCATTTATGTGTAACCTTACGGTTCCAACAGAGACGACTGCCAAGAAGAATGCTCGTGCTCTCAGTGAGATTTGGGGAAGAGAGGGTCTTGGTCCGATTGACTGGAAGGCTCTCCCTCGCCGCATCTCCTTCAGTGGCACACAGCCCAGCTCTCCTAGCACCCAACTGACTGTCAAAATGGGGAACGGGCTCAATCGGAGCATAGCGGGCGCCAACAGTGAGTGACTTGTCATCTCTGGTGAGTGCGTCGTGGGCAAAGTTTGGATGGCATCTGTCGGTGAGGGAGCGCTGGAACTGGTCCTCGGGTGTGGCACTACCACGGCCAGCGCGAGACACGATAGCTCTGAGATGCTCAGAGCTGTCGACGTACGTCGCAGCTTGTCCCTCCAGGGCCATATTCATGGCTCGAATGAAGGTGCTTGGATCAGCATCCCTCCCCTCATTAGCTGCCTGACGGTGACGCCATGGGCGAAGGGGCGCGCTTCGCTTTTGCGGATTCAACGAGAGCCAATCATTTCGCCAAGCTTTCATGACTAAGCCATAGAGATTTGAGAGCCTCGAGTGTACGGAGTAGGTAGGAATAGAAAATGGAGGACAGGAGAAGAGAACACAAACGACAGAGATCCTCTCAGGATCCCCACAATCCTGTGACGGCCCTGGGCCTCGCAGACTGTGGATCTGGATGGATGACCGAGATAAGGGGAGATAAGGGCAGCCAGGACTAGCCCTGACGGTGCACGAACCCGCACACCCTCCACTCATGTATCCGCGCCTCGCGCGATCTCTATATTGTATTTCTCCGCTTTCACTCTTTGGCCAGAAGCGCCAGTTAGATCCGCAGACCAGCGCGTCTATTGCAGCCGTGCCAGATACGACAAAGAAAGAGAGACTGCAACGCAGGCAGCGAAAACGACAATCAACCACGATCAGAAGATCGACTCGACACAACACCACAAGAACTGAACTTCATTCAAATTCTATATCCCAGCCAGGAAAACAAACGGGGTAACTATATACATCCAAAGTTCTGTCCGATATCTTGGGAGGCAGGAGTGATGAACAACAAGCGAGGTAGCCTCGCGTAACAAGTGGTGCCACCCACTGGTCAAAAGCAGCAAGCAAGCAAGAGCATACGCCCTGCTTTTCTGGAATGGCTTTGCTTCGCCAACAAGCATTCTTTCTATGGCTCGATGCCTGGGAGCCGCATCACGTGACGGCCATACCAGCGAAGACGCACACATTTTCCACCTTCCCACTTCTTGGATGGACCTTAACTCTTTAGCCAAATACACCACCATCATGTCGGGGGACGAACGGCGTCGTCACGGACCGTCGGAGTTGATGGTATCACAGAATTCTTGAACCGTGAGTGGCACAGAATTGTCCTTTTTTGAAAAAGTAAGTGCTTTTGTTCGTAGCTTGTGAGCGCATCAGCATGTCAAAACACCTCAAGGTCATCAAATGCCAGCCATTCGGAGCACACCCATTTCGGATATCGGTGTGAAGACGCGGATCTTATCACGGGCGTATCCGTCGTTATATCCCTGGGGGAAGGGTGATTTCGCAACGTCTCGGCAGCGCACGGTCGACATCAAACCCTACGTGCAGCATATGCTTCGGCTTTCCCATGGAGGCTTTGCGCGGCATCCTATGTGGCATCACACGTGTTTTGATATGTTGATGCGCACGCAGACTGCGAACATAAGCACTTACTTTTTCAAGAAGGACAATTCTGTGCCACTCACGGTCCCAGAATCCCGTGATACCATCAACTCCGACGGTCCGGAGTCAAAAGAGCTGATGAGTAGTATCATCTGCTTCTCTTCGACCATTGCTGGCACACGAGCCTACTGGACTGCCAAGCGCGGGCAACTCGATGCCATGGTCCGAACGTTAGGCTGCCCCGCACTGTTCCTTACCTTTTCTGCTGCCGATCTGCACTGGCAAGATCTTGCGAGGCTCATGCCGAGATATGACGAGTGGTGTTCTGCGAGTGATGCAGGAAAGACACGTATTGCCCGCGAGAACCTCAAGAACAGGTCCCACATTGCTGCCAGCTATTCCGGTCGCAGGTTCGCTTGCTTCCTTGAAGGAGGTCCTTATACATACCGAAGTTGGGCACCACGGACCATTGGTACCGTTTGGAGTGGCTGGCGCGTCAGAACGTTGACTTGCGCCATCCGGACCATAATGAAGCACGAGCCAGGCTCGGCGATGACGGTCTGCCAACCCAATGCCATCACACTTCGTGAGATTTCCCCCACGATAGCGATAAGCCTTTTGGCAGCAGGAGCGTGTTTTACTAGGCGACTTCTATCAACTTCCTCCCATGTTCGAAACCCCGTTATATGTCAAAAGGCGATATAAGTCGTGACAGTTGATAGAAGTCGCCTAGTAGCAACACGCTACCGCGTTCCGACAGGCGCTCCAGGGTCTTCGTAGTGGTCGCCCATCTATTACTGATTGGCGGCTCCTGACCACGCGTGTTTATGGATCTCTCACTCACGCCGAGATGGAATCGTTTCACGACGCTGTGCACATCTACCCCACGAAGGCTAGAGTCGCCGAGCACAATCGCGACCACATGCTATCTCTTGGGGTGCCAGTTTTCGGATCGAGGCCGACAACACGGGTCCGCAGGCTGCTCAAGCTGACTCGCAAATGGCCGGTGGTCTTTCCCAGGTTCTTCCTACATATTTGCATCGGCGCCCGAGTCATGCTGACGCTGAACCTGTGGATCGAGAAGGGTCTCGTCAACGGGTCTGTTGGCACAGTTGAAGATCTCGCGTGGGACTGGCTTCCTGAGATACAGCCTCACAAGAGGCCGCCCGCCGTACTGATGGTTCGATTCGATTCCTACACCGGCCTGCCTTACTACAAAGACGATCCAGACCGTGCGACTGTTATACCCATCTTTCGTCAGGAGAGCCGTCACATCTTCGAGGGCAGGTCCTGCACTCGTACGCAGTTTCCTTTGACTGTTGCCTATGCCATCACGGGCCATAAGTCGCAAGGCACGACACTCGATTGCGCTGCTGTCGATGTCTCTGCCAAAGACTTCTCGCTTGGGCTGTCTTATGTGATTGTCTCACGCGTCAAGACGCTGGACGGGATCATGTTCAATGTTCCTTTCGATTATCCGTCCATTTGTGGCAGGGTCACGCCACAGAATGATCTCCGTCGGAAGGATGCCGAAGACCGCCTGTGTCATCATCTGCCGGCGGATGCAGATGATATTTATTAATTGCGTGCGTGGCTTATCTGGAACGGCACCTTAAACTCGTGTCACAGTACGTTGCAGCACTATTGATGGTAATGGGAGGAGCTTTGACTCGATGACTGGATATATATCTAAGGATTGGTGCGGGAGAGGCGTGTTTCATGTGTTCTATGCTGTCTATTTAGTATTTAGTCTAATCACGCTCCGTGATATCGTGTACCTTCAGCACGTACATATGTATCGCGACAGTCAGTGCGTTCACGTGAATCCTCGGCAGGATCCTTCAGCTTTACTATTTTCCCATATATTTTTCTTGATTAGTACTAGATAGGTGTTGTATGTAGTGCACCTAGCCTTATACCGCCTATTCGCCCCAAGGGAGGCTATGCGGAGGGGCGCGCTGCGCCCCACTGCCGGCGTCAATCAAACTATCAAACTTCAGCTTTACTATTCCATAGGCCCATCGACCCGACGCAGGAGGGGGTCTTCGGCCTTCCACTTGTAATTTCATGAGTCCCAGGTGATATAGCACCCCCGCGAGGGGAAGGCTGAAAGGCGCCTCCTGCGTCGGGTCGATGGGCCTATGGAATAGTAAAGCGAAAGAATCCCGCTGCCCAGGATTCACGTGACCTCACTGACTGTCCGATACATATGTGCTGGAAGTACACGATACCACGGAGCGATCGGGACCAGAGGAGTCAGGTGTGAGAGCGGAGCTGCGCTGCTGCGGAGGTACATTACACCATCAGTCCCGAGGAAGGGTGCTAAATACACAGTAGATATTTGTGACAACTAAAGGCTAAAGTTCAAGAACTTAAAGCGGTACATACCACCTTCCTTTGAACTTGGCGGCGACTCATTTGCTTAACACGTATGCATGATACAGGAGATGCGTAGGAGGATGGTTGATCTATTCAGTTGAATCAGTTCTATGGAATGGATCACCCTTTATCCATAAAAGGAGAACGGGCTAACGATCCATCCAGAGTGAGTCCTGGCTCTATCTTCTCTATGCGCAAGATTTCGCCGCAGGAGACAATTACAGTAACTAGTTCAGGCTTCCAGGACAGAATCGACATCTATATCGGATGGAGCAGAGCTAGATCACGTTCCTCCGCACCGTCAGCGACGGGAAAACTACACTTCCTGAGATTCTTACTACCTATACCTGAAGAGCGAGCAAAACGAATCAGCTACCCGGACAGGAGAAGTAAAAGAAACAGAAACAGGAACAGCCAGAAGCAAACACTTTCGACCTTTTGCGAGTAAGAAGATAGAAGACTTGACTGTATTCTTTATCCAACAAACTCTTGACCTCGCTCGTCAGCCGATTTCTTATTACTCAGTGTATGTATGTATGTATGTATGTATGTATGTAGTTTAAAGAAAATAACACCCCGTAGTTTATAGAGACATGGTATTTGAGCTCGAGTAGACTTGCGCCGCGCCAAGCCAAGGGCGATGAAACGAAACAGAGTCCGAGAGATGAAACAAGGACTGAACTATGATGTAGGTATGTAACGATTGATGAGAGGATTTAACAGGAGTGAAACGTTCACCTATGTACATATGTACATAGATCCAACGATGAGATGGAATTAGAAACTGAAGAGCCGAAGCTCCTTCAAGGTGAGCTTGAGGGCATATGTTTTCTCTCTTTATGTAACGAGACTTTATGAGGCCGTGTGTATGTACATACACCGGAAGAGTTCATCTTGCTACACAACATCCAAGACAACAGGCACGCACATCAAAACGACCCAGCAGCAGAAAGAGAGACGAGTTGGTTAGTTAGTTAGTTAGTTAGGTTACTATAAAAAAGGCTAAAGATTTCTTCTGATAAGAGGACCTAGACTAAAACGACGGTGATTTTCCAGACGAGACACAAAACGCCAATGCAAGAATCATGAATGAAATACATACACCGGTCCGGGTCAGCGCCAATAGCTCATCTACATAACAGCTGAACGGGCAAATAAATAAGAAAGCAACAGATAGGGGCAAACCGGAAAGAAAAGGGGAAAAAAGGAGGCGAATAGTATCGTGTTCGTGGCATTGTATGTATACTCTCAGCTCTTGTGTCGCCGCCAAGCTCTTGTACCGTGGCTATCCTTGAATCGCCACCAGCTCTGGAAATGTCGCCGCTTTTCGTCGACTGTCGCTGTCATTCTTACACATGCCCATCAGTTCTTTTTTTTCTCGCCCATGGGCCATCACCCCCCCTGATGCACACCCTCCCCTCCACAGTCCCGCCCTCGATGCCAAGAGGTAGCTCAGCTCAGTCTTCATCAAAAATCTGGTACGTATTCTGCAGAATCGTATTCACCACCTTAATCTGCCAACCCGCGTCCGAAATCGCCGTGCTGGGATCATTCCCCATCAGGGTCGGACCAAAAATAACAGCCAAGTTATGCGAGCTCATTCTGTTGACGTGCGAATTGTCCATGACGCGATACAAGTGCAGCGTAATGGCACGGAGAGTAGCGTAGTTAGGGTCGGGAAGGGAGTTGATGATGGCGTGAAGGGAGTCGCGGCGCATGTTTTCGTCTTCGATTTCTGGGGGGGGGGCAGACAATTAGCCAAACTAAGAACCAAAAGAAGTATAGACAGAGGAAGGCAGAAAAAGACAGAGGAAGACGGGGGAAAAGACGGGAAAGGTACATACTCGCTGCTTCGACAAATTCAGCATGGTGCTGAAGCGTCAAAAGCGGTTCGGGAAGACCCCTGAAAAAGAGTTTCAGAAGACCCGTCACACTGTTGACATCGTGGTAGAAGTTCTCCGGGTTTCTGAAATCAAGAGCAGGATTGGACGAATCTGTTGACCGAGAATAGCAAATATTAGCTCTCATACCATCCATCAACTGTTGTAGAACAACAGTCTGTGGCAGTCTGTGGGCTGATGTGGTTCGCCAATCAAAGGAAGGATAAACGTACCTTTGTCAAACATTTGCTTGAGCTGATTGACGTGGTTTACCGAGCCAGATTGTCGGTAGATGCCCTCGACGCCTAAACCGAACAGGTCGACGGCCTGGATACACTGATAGACTACCATGGGCACAGCCACCCCGTCCCTTGCAAACAAATCGGCCAGCGTCGTCCCAAAGACATCCTTTTTGGGTGGCGTTGACTCGGTGCCGCTGGATGCGCTGACTGGGTCAACGTTGTGGGCATCCCTTTCGACGGGAAATTGAGACCTCGGATCAGACGACGGGGATGGAGACTGTGGCGGAGCCTTGGAACCTTGGAAAGAGAGAACACCTAATTGCGGAGGCCCATGAGCGTTCATTGCGTCTCCATATCGAGGAGCCATATGCGCAGAATTTCTACTGGAAAATTGCTGCTGCTGCAGAGGAGCGGGCTGACCTAGCATGTTGCCGTGGCTAACGCTGCGTCCATGGTTCTGAGTCTGGCCAAAGGGGCGGTTTGGCTCCGGCAGGTTGCTTCCTGGGGGGCCCATCGGAAGGCCGCCTTGTGTTGGAAGAGCACCCCCCTGGGAACCGAAGCTGCCGGCGCCGCTTCGGGATCCCATGGCAAAGGATTGACTCGGCGCTTCAGAGGCAGTAGATTGGGTCACCGTCTGTTGCGGCAGATATGTGCTGGACGGTGTAGGTTGTACGATGGTGGCCGCGGCAGCGGAAGACGAGGGAGGGTTCAAGATCTAGCAGGTTAGCTGAGCAGTTGGTACGAGAGCCAGAAAGGGGCAATACGTTTTCGAAAGGAATGGAGACATATCAATACTGAACAAGGAAATGAATAAGACGCAGAAATAGAAGAGCTTACAGGATTACGCTCATATCGAACTTCCGAGTACGGTTGAATCTTGCCATGCTGCCCCGCGACATAATCATTGATGTCCTTCTCATTGTCAATCGCAGCAACCGCTTGGCGCAAGCTGCGTGGCTTGCCAGCACCTTCAGGGCCTTGGCTCTTGAACGGGCTTACAATTAAGCCATTGCCGAGCAACAACTTTTCGTTGAAAGCAGCTATATGCGACCTGTCAGTACTGGAAAGCAAATAGATAAGAGAACGCAGCATAGCACAGTGGAAGGTGAAGGATGCATACCAAATTTCTGCATCTGCAGCGTGACGGCTGCGTCGATCTCAGAAATGAGCTCATGGAGTGCCTTGACGGCCTCGGGCCTCGCGGACTTTTCCAAATGGGCCTTTTCGTTCTGCAGAGTCTGCACATGGTTTTGGTATGTGTGGTCGGCTGTCTGTACCTTGCGCAGCAGATCCTCCTCCTGCTGAGCGGCGGATTTGTGCGCCTTGAATGCGCCGAGCACTTTGCCACCTTGTTTCACCTCGCCAGTCCTCGTGCGGTCATACTCTTCGGCTAATGAATCGTACTTGGTCTTGCTCTTGCGCATCACCTGCTCCAAATCTACGACTTTTTGTTCGGCAGCCAATCCATTGGACTTCCACAGCTTGCGTCCTCGCTCGCCATTGGCAATGAGCTCGACCAACTCCTCGTGCATTTGATGTAGGGAGGCCGAGAATTGGGCCCCGTTCTCAGCCATGCGGTCGTGAATAAAGATCATTTCGTCGTAGGAGCGAGAAAAGGTGCCTTGCCGGTGTTCAGGGCGGCGCGAATTGTCTTGCGTCGACCGACATAGTTTTCGAAGGCTTTGCGCGTGATCATCCTCGAGTGTAGATCGCTTCTTCAGGAAGACGGCGAATTCTTTGGCAGACGCTACGCTCTGCTTGAGGCGATTCAACAGAGTTGGGATGCCGACCTAATTAGAAGACCAAACGTTAGTGGGAGTGCCATTGAGGCCACATGGGTTTGCGCATGAGCATTGAGAAAGGGTGGTGGGCTTCTACCTCGGAAAACAAGACGTCGCTGACGTGCTTCGCAATTGTTGGGTCGACTGCCGGCTTGACTGCTTCATTCGTTGGCAGGGGGGCCATCATAGTCGACAGGCCTGGTTCCGACAACCCGCGGTTGTGTCCTTCACCACTGTGTTTGCCATCCAAACCGAAGTCGGCGCCCGCGGCAGTATCGTCCGAGCGAGCAGCCTTTGATCCAAGCGCGACCAAGCTACTAGACCGTTCACGATGTTGTTGCTGCTGTTGGGGAGGAGACAAGCCATCGTCGTCGCCAGAAGTTCGTGCGTCTGCCATTGTTAAGACAGGGGGCCCGATACTGCCGAGAGGACGCGGGAAGAAGGATTGAGGGGAGAGGACGATGACTCGGACCGTCTCGACGGCAGGACGGTATGTTTAGTTGTGGATGCTCGTCACGGCCAGCTCGGCTTCTGTCACAAAACAGGCCTCCAGAGAGCAATTGGGGGACTGTACCGGATTGCGGCGCTGAGGTCGGAGGGATGCCGGTTCCAAGTCTGCAACGATGATGTCGTCGTGATCTTGCGACGGGCTCAAGCGCCTCACGACTACCTCGCTTCCTGGAGATCAGCCTACTGGATCGTAGGGAGTTTTGATTCCAGCTCGGCACCCCCACAACGCGACGCAACGCAAAGACAAGGCCAGCAGTGGTTCTCGTATCGTGAGTCGTGACACGAGGTACATACAGGAATGGAAACCAAGCGGGTCGGGTATGAATGGTGCCGCGCGGAGGCGAACGATCATCCAACTCAAACACTGCGTGGAGACAGATGTGGCGGACGGCTGTGCAACCTGTTGCAAAAAGATGACCGGAGAGGTTCCGTTAGGATGATGGAAATGCGGTGACTGGATCAATGCCAGTCAGATTTGGTGGTGAATCGACGCAATAAGTCAACGTGTTCGGCAAGGCAGGTACGGAATGGAGGCCGTACACGGAGAGGTAGTGCTCATTCCGTCATATATAGGTACTTGTACATGTGCATGGGTCGGGTGAGTCGTGACGGTACATACAACTTACAAGGACCAGGCCTATCCCGTAAACTCGGGATCAGGTACAAAACCACCAAGTAGAAGTCAAGGGAAGCATCGTCTTCTTCCTCTCCATGCTTCTCTTCCTGCTTCTCCAGGTGCGAGGCAGAGGAGCCGTTGCTGCTACCAACGTGCCGTGATACCGCGGAGTACGGAGTACAAATACATTCATTCACCTGCGCCGTAGCCACGACGACCCAGCGCTGCGGCTGGTGCGGCCGATTCCTGCACTGCCACCCGTCCACGCCGTTTCGCCGACAACCCATGTTGCCATTCATCAGCTTCGCAATCCAGTTGTCGCGACTTGCCATGGGCCGCAGAGCTGAGCGTCCTCACTGCTCAACATCTTTGGTCATTTGTGGCAAGGAGCCAATAACATCATAGTTTTCCAGGTATACATACCTTGATAAAGAAGTTGTTCGTACGCGTAGTCTACTGACTGGAACCATCGCGATACTTGGTGTGCGACATACACGCATCTGATACAATGCAATTCTACGCTATCAATGCTGCCGATACACGGCAGATCACACGTGCCTCACATCTACAAAGCGCTAGTTTATCTCTGTCACCATATAACCAACGATAGCGGGACATTCCCTACCAGATGCAAGAAGGTGCTGACCTTGCTCGCGTCGAGCACCTAGTCAAGCACAAGCACGTGTGACATATTGCAGTTGCTTTTGTTCATGTATTTTCTTCATTTGCCGAGAGAAATGATGTACAAAGAAATGCTCGAATTTCTGGACCAACTGCGATGGACGTTATTGCATCCCACTCCTCGACCAGGCCAAACCGTCACCTGTGCTCTTTGACAGCCGGACAATGTACCCAGGCCTCGGCCCCGAAAGAATTCAGCTTATTCATTCTTTTCATCCCTAGATTTCCTGCCACAATATCGACCAAGTTCGAGGCGCGAGTGTCGTCAAGTCATCCACAGCATTTTTGCGCAAATAAAAGCAACTCCACCCACTGCTTTACCCCCCCATGCAACCACATCCGCCAGCATCCGCGCTTCTTATCGCAGACGTCTGGCCTCACGTTCGGACTCGAGCAGGCAGAGAATGTCGTCCTCGCGAACTATTAAAAATCCGCCGTTAGTTTCCTTCTGTGAATGATTGTGGGAAAAACCATATGACTGTTGTGATGTCGTTCGCAAGTAACAGGGAAGACGTACCGGGTCCCTTGACGTTTCGGATGATGGATCGGGTCTGGTCGTCCATGAACTCAACGCGCACCTGGGTCACACCACCACGAGAACCTATCGAGCCACCTTGTTAGCCTCCCGAGATATCCCTATCGCAATATGGCAATTCTCTTTGCGAGTCAAAGTGATTCTTTCCAGCGTGAGGCCCTCCAAAGGTGGTCACCAATGGCCACCGAGCACGTCTCTAGCGCGAAATGACCGGAAGCTTGGAAAAAATCGAAAATCGAGCAAGACATGACAAGAGCCGAGATTCGATTCAATTCCCAATTTCCATCTCTTTTTATCCTCCTCTCCTCCACTTTTCGGTTTCAAATCTTTCTCATCGGACGTCTTGTCGTGTCTTGTCGAGGACGGAAAGGAGGCAAAGTGCATTCGTACCAGTTCGGCCGAGAACTCGGGTCACCTTGACCAGCTTGACGGGGGCCTTGGAGGAATCCATTGTGAAATATGTGGAATTGGATGTTTGACGAGGCGTGACGTGAGCAGTGGTTGACAAGGAAATCAAATTGGCAAAGAAATTCCCTGGCTGCTCGTGGTAGTTTGAGAAAAGTGGATAGGGCCTGCTATTTTGTGCCATTCAACCAGGGTTTTTTTCGTTGCTGCGGTCCAAGTGTGGCCCGCCAGCCGAAGCAAAAGTCACGTGGGATGGATCCGAAGCCCCAGGTCCGCTAAAACTTCGGATAAACCGACACTCCAAGAAGTTCATCTTGAACAGACATGACACCGGCCGCTTTTCATTGTCAATTGTCACTGACTCACTCGCCAACTATTGATTGACAGTTCCTATCGCACAATGTGAGAGATGATGATTCCTAACTATAGAACTGGGAAGGGGAGAGCCAATTTATTGGCGAAGCGAAGCCATTTCTACTGCGCTACTCCAAGGATTACGATGCGTGGAAGAAGGCGGATTCGACACAACGGATAAAGATTGCCCGGAAGTTCCCACGAGAGAACCCGCATCTAGCTACAGTGCACTTTCAACAATGGCTAGATTTCTTCTTCCGTATTGTTCTCAAGGAGACGTTCGGGTACACGGACTATTGGATTCGCTATGAGTTTCAAGGACGCGGTAGTGTACGCGCACATTGGTTTCTTTGGACCCGGGAGACTCCTACGCTAGATCTCAACAGCGAACAGAGTCGGAACGACTACGCGCGCTTTTGAGGACTACACCTGATGGCGATGAACCCCGATCCGATGCGGGTAGCCGCGCCTACGGCACATCTTCTCCTTGAGAACAATATGGAAGAAGGAATCTTGAAAGTGCTCTGTAGCTAGATGTGGGTTCTCTCGTAGGAACTTCCGGGCAATCTTTGTCCGTTGCCACCTTCTTCCACGCATCGTAATCCTTGGAGTAGCGCAGTAGAGAAGGCCAGTGTAGATCCGCGGCGCTCGCGGTCATGAAAAGGCTCGGGGCCCCGAGGGCGCGGACGTACGCCTCGAGTTCATGCCTTTGGTTACCCCAATACGCCCGCGTACCACTATAGAACTGGGAAGGGGAGAGCTAATTTATAGTTGAGAGTCACGCACAGTAATCAATACATTTCATCCCTCACATTGTGCGACAGTCATGAGCCCGGGAGAAAGACTCAATCAGACTCCTGAAACTTCTCACAGCACTGCAACATCTTCTTCGATATGAGTCAATCACGTTAACTCATGCCAGCAATGCCATCTCTCGCAAACTCCTAGAATGAAGCCGCCTCGACCATCTCGGCGCGTTTACGAGGATCTTCAAAACCATCACGAGAGTCAAACTACAACGGTATACAATGGCTTCTCGTCTTCCAAGACGAGTACAACACGATGATGCAATACAAGCAGCAGGTGACGAAAAAAGGAACACGACTTTCAACGACAGCATCTTCTACGGCCTAGCAACAGAACGCACAACAATCAATACATTTTATCCCTCACATTGTGCGACAGTTCCCGTCGTTCGATTTTGACCCTTTTCACATGATATGCAGGCTCACATGGTAATGAGTGTGCTACATATTCACCATGATTGTTTTGAGCTAGTAGATGAGATGCTCACGTTTCTGGCGGGTGTCTTGATTCTGACCAAGCCAATTCTCGCCTTTGATGATCGATGGCGCCGTGTTACGAGGTATCGTTGCCCTGTTCTATTAGCGCTGCTCTGCACCAACATGTTTCATTAGACAGACTAGCATCTTATTCTCAGCGCCATATGCCTACCAAGAAGCACCGAAGGGACCAACGCAGTCCTGGCACCAAGGTGATGCATCGACCTTGGATAGTGAAGATATCCTTGATGTATTTACTATCATCTTCACGTCCCTCATGAGATCACCTCGTGAACAGCACACAGAGCGATGATGTTCATCACCGTGCTCCCACATCCAAGACTACTATCACAGGCCCCGCCAAAGCATATTCTAGACGAGTCCGACCCTTTGCCAGGGCAAGAAGAAAAAGAGAATATATGAAGGTAAATCCAGACCAGCTGTTGATGTCTCCCGCCCTCAAGGAAAGTGTTCCTAAGTCCTATCACAAAAATGAAGGCGTACATAATGTGTGTCAAAAAAGAAAAAAAGAAAAAAAGAAAAAAAGAAAAGAATGCATGACATGGGATTATCATACAAGAATCATGGAGCTCGTACCCAAACCCCTTCAGGAGATGATCGTCATGGCATCGGCAAGTCATCAAATCATCACAAACCAGCTTCTTGACTCAACGCCTCACCCCCCATCCACGACGGCGGCGCCACAAGCGCATATCTCAGACCATCCCTCCCCTGCAACTCCCTACATTGAACCTGGATAGAAAGAGCCCACCGCGCCGTCAAACGAGCCTGCCGAGCTCCAAAAACACTATCAAACGTTTTCCGCTCCCGCCGCACGCGCTCACCAAACGCCTCACGCGCCTCTCGATTCCGCTCAATGAGTTCCCGCAGCTGGGCTCCATGACTTTGCACCAGGTCCTCCATTTTCTTCGACTGCCGCACACGCAGCATGTAGATCTTGGATTCGTGCTCTCGCTGCACTTTCTCTCGCAAACTGTACTGCCGGCCCAGGTCTCGGAGGTTCTTCTCTGTGACGACACGGGGAGGCAGACTCGACGAGGATGACGTGGAGGATTTGGAGGACGATACGGAAGGGCTTTGGCTGGGAGCTTCGCAGTAGGCCTCCATGTACTTGATGCGGATCGTGTTACTCCATTCAGCCTGCTCGATCTTGTTGCGGAGTTCTAGTTCATCGGAAATCTGGCGATCTTCGAGCTGGCTTGCGTCTCTGGCTTGTTTCGCGACTAATTCATCTCGGTCTTGGATGTGCTGGTCTGCCAGGGCCGTCTCCTGGGCAGCCTGGCGTGCCTTCAGGGAAGTCAGCGCCGCCTTCTTGAAGTCCTGCATCCTGCGCATTTCATTTCTCTGGGCTTGTAGGAGGGACTGGACTTCGGGGTGCTGCATGGAGCGTTGGGCTGGTCCTTGCTGTGGTGGTGTCTGGGCTTTCTCCCCTCGTCTTAGGGCCAGATCTCGTTCCCGTGGGCAGAGATTGGGACAGCCTGTGGGAATGTTCCAGACTCCTCCGCAAGAGAGACAGAATTGTGCCTTGCAGGCGCACGTTACCGGTCCTGTTGGGTCCGAAGGCGCAACTAGTTGGCAGCACCGGTAGCAGCGTCTCCAGCTGTCGCGGCCGCTCGTCTCGAGAGCATCGAGGAGCTCCTCATCTTCTGGGCAATGTGTTCCAATGTCGTGTGCGTCTTTCCGGCACAGTTGGCACACTTTGGACTGGCATTGGAGACAAGTCAGCGCCGAGGGCATGTTTGTGTCGACCCGTTTCGACGGGGGGATGAACTCTCTACAATCCAAGTTACAACAAAAGACTCTTGACTCCGAGGGTGTGCTGTAATGGAGCACGGCATTGAGCAGGGTTCTTTGCATGTCGATGTCTAGGGCTTGGCGCAACGATTCAGATGGCACCGGCTTTGCACAGCAACTTGGCGGCATGCTTGTCTCCTTCTTTGTTGCCTGCACTGTCAAGTCCGTCAGACAGGGTGTGCAGTTGGCGTGTCCGCATGGTAAGTTTTGCAAAGCATTCGTGCTACTGAGAGGAGAATCACATTTGGAGCAAGACCTAAATTTTGTTTCGCAAAGTGTCAGTCCGGGGCGATTTCGTCAAGGTGGTGTTGATGAATGGCGCTCGTGCAAAGCATCATGAGTTTACCAAACTACGATGCGAAAGGGTGTAAACCAACATACAGGGGAGGTTCAGGGCCGCCAGTCGGCTTCTTCCTTCGTCTAAATCTATCACGAAATCGTGCTTTGACATCGGACAGGCTATTATTCTTGGTCCTGACGTTGAATATGCTTCGATCAGAGCGCTCCAGCGAGGCCATGCTGCTTCGGGACGCTGATGGCGCTGGAAGTGCCAGACCGGCCTTCGCCAAATACTCTTCATAGGGCGAGAAGTCAACACTTTGACGCTGAAATCCGTTGTTGTTGCCATTGTCGCATGACGACGATAAGTCGGGACTTGGGACGCCATATATGGATGAGTGAGGAGTAGAACACGCCCCGGTCGACCCATTGGACGCGGTTGAAGCTGCCTGCTCTCTCGATATGGAGTTGGTCGAGTCTGACATGGTGCTCGACGCGAGTCGATGCGCTTTCGACACGGTGGGCAGAGTGGCCATGATGCCGAGCTCGTGAGCTTTGGCGAGTAGCTCGCGGTCGTGCTGCCCCTCGGTCCTATCCGCGTCTAGCTGCATCACCTCGGCATAGAAGCGAGCATCGTCAAGCTCCGGTACGTGCATCACGTCGTCCATGAAGGCGGTATTGCGAGAAAATAGCACATTCAAGATGGGGAGAAGGACACTGGGACAGTGGCAGGACTTTGTAGAAACGTTTGCGCAAAAATTGCCGCAAGTTTATCAACTTGCAGGTCGGTAGATAAAGGCAGGATTAGGTAGCAAAGCCCGGCAGATTATGCCGCTCTGACAGGACACGTCTTTGGAGTTTTAAATTCGTTCCGTCCCTTTGTCATCGCAAGGGCACATCGACTCGAGATGCCAGCCACTTTCAAACACTAAAGCTGCTGCTGGGGATGTCTTTTGGACATTTTTGTCCAGATTCGCACCGCCACACAAAGATGTGATCAGAAGGAGATCGGGGGCCTCCGGGATTTGATAAAAGGGGCGCTGGGGTGTGGGAAGCGAATGTGCGTTAGATTCAAGACATTTCAAGACAGACAAGCTTTTACAGACCAGGGGCGCTTATATATGTCTACACACAAATTGTGCATACAACCGTACGTACGTATGTAGATACATACATAGACAGATACGAGATACATCAGTACAAATATGAGCATTTTAAACATAAGAAAACGCTGGCCTGTTAGCAAATGTACTACCCTCTAGAAATCTCCACTGACGCATAAGGCTTCCACAGACCCGCGATGTGGAAGGCACTTATCCGAGCTGAGAGCGACAGACACGTACATACCGGCAAATACTGCTCCGTAATGCCTCGCATGATCCGCATCCCATCCCGCACCACCGACTGATGAACAGGTATTCAAGACAAGAAGCCATCGAGGCGGACAATGGAGTCGCGGCCCTGGGGATGGAATGCGGAGCCGCGGCAGAGACGAGAATCGAGACACGTTCATGACAAAGAAACCGCGGACCCGGTTCAAGAGACCGAGGCGAGATCTGATCTGCATTTTCCGGACTGGCGGCCGGTGCAGTGGCGTCTGAGTGTACAAGTAAGTGAGTGTAGGGGGGAGCACAAGTCAAAATGCAAGTGAAAGCCGTCCACAAAAGAATGGCGCAATTCACTTTGTGCTATGCGGCCCCTGTAGATCCTGCATATGCCATAGTATGGACGTATGAGATCTTCATAAGTACATATCGTTGGTAACGTCATGTCTTGGTTTGTCCAACCCGATCTGATTTGGATCGAGGTGCCTTTGGCGTTCCATCACCCGTGAACGTGAACCGGCGCATCTGTTGTTTCTTTTCATCTCCGCATTCATCCCTGCCTGAGCTCATAGCTGCGTCATGATTGGTCCGCTGTTTGTCCACCGACCAGAGCCAACGGCGAGGCGGGTTCGATCCTCTTTTGATCCTCGCAGATCCTCGCAGAGGACGGAAACTCTGGAGTCACCTCAGCGTCACTTCTCCAAGCCTACGGAGTAGATCGGGAGATTTCGTGATAGGGGGAAACGGACCGCTCGGATCGATTTCAGCGCGGCGCGGCGCCGTCTGGCTAGGTACATAGGTAGGTAGGTAGGTAGGTAGGTAGGTAGGTAGTTCTCTAAACTGCCAAAGTGTGTTCACCTTCGCATCGTCGTTCATTACCCAGTCAGTGCGCACGCACAATTATCCCTCGCCAGTCGCCACCGACTTCTCTACGAAGTACATACGGGATAGATCAAGACTCAAGAGGAGTTGTTTCTCTTTTCGTCCGCGAGGGTTGACTCCCTCCCCTTTTCCGGACACATGAGACATTGCCGGCCGAGCGGAAGATGCAGCTTCACGCAGGGCTGTCTGAGCCCCATTTTCGGTGAGACTCGACTCGATGAAGACAGCTGCACTGCTTCCAGCTTTCCTGTTGGAACTTGGCATCAACAATTTTCCCTCTCTTCAAAACGATCTACAGACATACATATCTATATCTATGTAGGTACTCCTTAGGACGCAGATTGGCATAGGGCAATGAGGTACATAACATAGTCCCTACCTGCCTTCTTTCAGGGGCCCGAGGGGCCAGATGTGCAACAAGAGGAGAGAAAAGTGCCGTCCACGTCACGAACACCCTCAAAGAAATTGTCCCTGAGAGTTTCTGCAACGGAATAGCGCACAATCAAACATAAACTTGTAAACTTGAACACCATGACAACGCAATGACAAGAAACACAAGGAGGTTGTTAAACAACAACGCTAAGGCAAATACCCTCCTCGGTGCTAGAACCAGCTGTTACTAATTACCTTGACAGAGTAGGCATGTTGATGATGTACGAAACAATACAATGCATAGCTATGTACATAGCTGGCTAACCTTGTTCATGCATTGCCCACTGCCAGCCAAAGAACACTTAAGTGGTCAGTGTCTCGAAAGCCGTTTCCGATCGTTTTACCATCTAGCGGGGGTACTTCTCCCGGATAGAGCCGCCTCCGTCTCACCATTTGCATTGCAGCCTGCCCTCCTCCCTGCTGCTCGGGGATACGGCTCGGGTATACAACTCGGCAAGTCGGTTCCGGTACGTAGGGCAAGGATTGACAAATAAGCGTATGTCATTGGACTCTTTGAGTCGCCGAGGTCTCCAGGATGAAAAGCTTTGTCGGGATAACTCACAGAAAGAGAAACAGTTCATCGCACCCAAGCGCTCGGTTATTCGACTTACTGGCTCTAGATATTTTCTCATGAACTTGTCATGGCTGGCCTCGGTCCTCGGATGACCGGCCTTGGAACCTTCATCCAAGAATTCGCATGTCACAGCCGAGTAACATGAA
This sequence comes from Claviceps pazoutovae, assembly GCA_018360065.1. Lineage (NCBI taxonomy): Eukaryota > Fungi > Ascomycota > Sordariomycetes > Hypocreales > Clavicipitaceae > Claviceps > Claviceps pazoutovae. Next base: position 38,890 of record SRPO01000075.1, read on the forward strand.
TCAGATCCCACTGCTTTTTATCGTTCGATTTGAGAATGGGCTATATTACGTGGACGGTGGAACACAAGTGGCCAGCCAAGGAGTCTGTGCCTGCAAATCCCTCAAGTGACAATGACGACTATGTATTGTATTGTATGTATGTGCATGCCACGACGGGAATAAGTGGCAGCAAGGAGGCCATCGGTTACATATCTGATTCACATACATACATAATCAATCACATAATCAATCAGCATTCCTAGCCCACCGGTGTTGTCTTCCCGTGATTCCTCACAGTGCTCGCAATGTCTTGGCCCCGCGCAAACTGCTGGCCAATGCATCGATTGGCTTTGAAACATCTGAGCCCATGTTTCAGTCACAAGTATCAAGGGTTTATTGTTTCCAGCCTCTTTTGTCCGGTCTTTTTGAATGTGTCCCCCCTTTTTTTTTTCATCAACACTCACACTCCGTACATAGGGTGGGTGGAGGAGAGCACAGGCGGCCTGCGGGAACTGAGTTCGCCAATGCAGCTTGCATCCTGCTCGCAGCTCCTCCAGCCGAGCAACTTGTGTAGCTGTATTCTCTGAATACCTGCATCACCCTTGAAACCTATTGTCTACGCAGCAGCTCTTACCAATATTTGCTAGATACTCGAACACACGGAGTTGCTGTTGGGGCCGTCGGACCCCCGCACAGAGTTTCTGGTCGCCTCTGAGTCTGTCTGTCTCGAAGACACAGTGCGCACGCAGGAGGTACTGAGCTTGCCTCTTGCGGCTTCTTGAGACAAAAAGGGTCAACTCGGCTAAGGGGATGTGAAAAAGAGCGAAACAGCGGTCTATCCTTGGGCTAAAAACAGTGCTCCCTGGTGAAAGACGTCTCCCTCGGTGGTCACGACGCGGAGCTATTTTCAGACTCCCGAGTCCCAGCACATAGGGTATGTAGTCAAATTGAAACTGGCGAGTTCCAACTTCATTTGCAGTCCTTCAGTCCTTCTACCGTCTACGTAGTACCTAGCCTTCAACGAGTTTTGACTTCCGGTTTCCGGTTTGTTTTCCACTATTCACCATAGCAACATCATGACTGTCTAGACGTGCTAAGAGTCTAAGACACGCATTCGTTGGTCAATGCTACTCGTGGGTGAAACTTTTAAAAAAGACACCCACCGGGCCACTATATCTAGCTTTCGAGAGGCAGACGTTTACATCTCCTCCAGAGGCCATGATATCCTGGGTCCCTGGAAGAGTAGATTAGCAGGATTTATGAATGTTTATCTGCGTGCGCGCACACGTTTCATTCTGTGCCTCCGAAGCCTACATCGTGTCTGCACGAGTGACGAAGGTTTCGTGGGTACGTGTATATTGCGTCGTGATAAAATGATGAAGGGAGCAAAGACCATTTCCATTTGCATCCGCACAGACTGAGATTCATGCTCAAGAGAAGTGTGACTTCAATTTCACAGAGATGTAGTGCTGCCTGCAAATACGGATAATCCGGACCACCGAATGCGATGCATAGAAGAAAGTGAATAGACCTTTTTGCTGCTTGAGACCTTCCTCACTGTGAAGAAGTGAGGCGATGAGTGTTGACGTCGTGTCGGGTAACTCCAATCATCCACTCCATTTCTTCGTGTCACGTACTTCGAGTACATAGATATGCCTTATCGCCCGCAGGACACAGTTACGGTGTGACAAGAATTGGTCTCAGCTTGCAGGCGGCTGGCAGCCGAGACTTTCAGCTTTTCACAGCCAGTCATTGATGGGAGGTGGGTTGAGCCTTTGGGTGATTTAGTCGGTTCTGGTCAATGTTCAGGATGTTATTTTGTTCGCTCATTTCCACAGGCGCTGCGAGCTGCACACGTTTGCTGAAGAGGTGCTGTAACACCATAACTCAGAGTCCAGAAGGCCGACTCATGACGTCGGTAATTTTGGAAGAAGGCCTCACTGTAGTGCCTTCGGTCATGAGGTGTAGTTTCGAAGCGGCCGCTCGTACATGTTCATCGGATACCACATGATCTCTATCATTTTTCCATATGTTCCGATGTCGGATGGGGGGGAGAGCTCAAGAGGATAAAGAGGCAAACACGAAATGTGCGCCTCCGCTACGCGTCGCCGCACGATTTCTTCAGTTCTGCTTAATAATGACTGAGAGAATGGAAGTACGTGTAGTTGATCACTTTAAACGGAAATGCGATCGATTTTTATCACCTCAGAACTTGCGATTGAGTCGAAACCATGGACATAATTTCTGCCAAGTAAACTGCGAGTGAATTGGATCCGCTCTGGATCGGCCCGCTGGATCGGAACCTGATGGCGGAATGCACGTGCAGCATTGTAATTCTAAGAAGAATGACGAGGCGCCCAGATGAGACGTGGGACAAACGCAGCCATAGTTGGTGCGTTGCCAGGCTTTCCGTTGCAAGATCATCAAAGGTTCGTTGGAAGATCAAGGTTCGCTGGAAGATCAAGGTTCGTTGGATACCAGCCATCTTCTTTGTGCAACAAAGGTCCTAGCTCTTTCGCGATGACATGCATGGTCCAGGCGTCAGCCGAAGTTCCCCGCCAGCCACACGAACTGCCCCATCCGATCCGGATGTCGGCCAATCATCATCGCGCCCCATTTGCTTTTAGTCTCTGCGAGGGACCCCCCCCCCCCATCATCTGGGGGCGGGCCAATTTTCCACGTTCCCTGCATCTTACTGTCACTGCATCCTCGCTCCTGACTTTTTGCGCGATTTGCTCAATTGTGTTGGGCCACGCCTGCAGCAGACCATCACGAAGACCCAAATATCGCTCGCCATTTAGCGCCATGGGTATGGCTGGCTTGATTGATCCAACGCTCGCGAGCAGATATCCCATCGTCCTCGGTGAAACTCTTCTTAGTGGGGCCGCCGACGTTCTCTTTACTGGTATCCGATGTATGCAGCATGCCCCTTTAGTCGAGAGTCTCGCATTCTCGCAAGTCCCTGTCTCTCGAAAAACTCAGCGTGGGCCTCTATATGAGTAAACTAACAACAAACTGCCAGATAACCACAAACCGGACTTATCATCTGGTGATGCTCCGGACGAAGCCCGCCTCAAGCCTTCGCTCCGGGGCCAAACAGACTCGTACGACTTATCCTTTACAGATGACGGCGATAATTACGGCTATACTGGCTCGAGAGACACAAGCAGCAGTCAATACGTCCTGCATTTCCATCCGGCGCGACAGGTTTTCATCCTCGACAAAATCGACTCCACGTTCAGCATGAACATCAGCAGAATGCCTGACAACTCTGATGCCGAGCGCTTACGGAGTGAATACCCCCACCTGGACAGCCAGCCGGGCCTCAACAAACAGGTGACTGCAAAGAAGACTGCCTCAACCAAAGAAACGGCGTCTCAATCATCACAATCGCAGATCAAAGAGTCGAACCGTAGTCCCGGAAGTCAGCAGCAGCAGCCAGCTAAAGAAGCTTCCCTGTCATTTCCTGAACCGGAGAAGCAGAAGCCCTCAAAATCCAAGGCTCACTTTGAAGATGAGGAAGATGACGACGATGATGATGATGGGGGGCTCCTAATCGAGTACCCTGGCGGGGACACTGCGAAGCATGCTGACTTTTCTCCGGCCTTTCCCCCGCCACGGCGATTTGATGATTTCATGGATCAGCGAGAATCGGAGGGCGATGATGCGGACGCTGAGGGTGATGATGAGCCAGACATGGACTTCAAGCTCCCTAGTCCCGTCAACAATCATGTTCTTCCCCCAGTGTCGACAGAGCCCATGGTGGAGGCACAAGACGAGTATGAGTACGAGTACGAGGACGAGGACGAAGACGAAGGCGAGGTTGAAGGTGAAGGCGAAGGCGAGGCCGAGGCCGACGGCTTGAACGACATGGAGGCTGACTTAGAAAAGGACATGGAAATGGCCTTTGAAGACATCAAGAACAGTCCGGATGTGGATGAGAGTGAAATCAGTGAGGAGGACTAGTTTCTAGGGTGTGGGCTGGTGCGACTATGGCATGTTCACAATGAGCGTAGACGGCTTTTTGCTTGTCTGTTTTTTGATATGTCTTTTGTGGCGTTACAAGGACCTGTCTCCAGATAGGAGAAGCGGACAGTCTTCGTTCAATCTCGGTATCTTTACAATGTGCGGCTTCAAATGGCCAGAACTTGGGGCAGGAGCTGATGGAGTTGGGGAATGGGAGGCGAGAGTATGTGATAATTCACGCAGCGATTGTTCGAATAGCCAAATATGCGGTTCCCTACCAGAGTCAAAGTGCACAAGCACTACAGTCGGGGCTTTCTTGCGCAGATCGCTTGCATTGTGACTTGCAGTACCATCCTTCCAGACCATGGTCACCATGCCAACGACGGTGCCAATCGCCCCATTCACAAGCCCCCTTGGCTGTCCAGAGTCCAGATTCCAGAGGTTCTCCGTCAACATAACCTGGGCTCCAACGCACAGGCTCAGGTACTGTTGAAGATTGCCAGCGTCGCGACTAGCAATGTTGTCACCCCCGCCTGTTGAGGTGCAGACAATCTTGATGATCGCAGCATCGATATTCTCGAGGAAGTCCCTGTTGTACATAGACTGTAGCTGTCGACCTGCGCACAAGGAAATGTCAGGCCTAGGACGGAGCCACGCATTCCTAAACTAGATAGGTACTTCCCAATCTATCAGAACGCAGATGGTACCCAGGAAGACTGCGCGAGAGTCAAGCTGACACTGTACCACCCTCACCAACATTTCGATCATGTGAAATAAGTTGATGATATTCAATATGATACGATACATACGAGGCCACAGCAGCTAACGATGAGAAGTAAACACGTCGAAGAGTACACCGAACGGGACCAAAACGAGCCCCAGGAAGCCTGGCGGGAGCTAGCCAACCTTCACCCACGACTTATTAATCCCGAGGAAGAGACAGTTCAGGTCCACGGCAACCATGACATAGATCTCGACTATTCCTGGGCAAGCCACATTGGACGCTATGTAGCATCATGTAACTGGAGAGATGCAGGACAGTTCTGCCGAATGTTGGAGTCTCGAGAGCAACCTGGAGCAGTTGTACAGGCTGAGGGTCGGCATCTTGAGCTCAATCATGTACCTAGCCGTTGATGGCGTTTGCCGCAACTCCAGTTGGCGCTGCACGAACCACTGATCCTGGTAGCTCGATCTCGAGAACGTCGGATACAGCATTGATGTCGAAGAACTTGCCAGTGCCTCCAGCCCCAATCAACATGCATCGCCGCAGTGGCGTCTGAAGATGTGCCAGACTGCCAGCTATGCGTAGTCGACCGCATCTCTCGGGTTGCATATTGCTACATACCGCCCAATGTGACTAGCCCAGGACAAGTCGACATCTATGTCACGATTGCAGAGGAGGATCAAGTCGTGGTCCGTGGATGAAGGTTGAATGTTGGCCAGCTCCTGCCAGGCGTCCTGGGGCACATCTTGATCCTATTCGGTGTACTCGTCGGCGTGCTCATCGTCAGCTCCTGTGGCGTCTGGCTCCTCAATTCGTCCATAGAAGTCATCGGGAGGCCCTGAATGGTGCTAACTTTAGGGATGGGCACATTTCGCGTTTGCCTCTTTGAATTTTGGATTTCCAGCACGGGGTAGGCTTGCGGGGCTCTTGGCCCAAGCCTCTCTCATTGGTCAAGAAAAGTTTGAGCGTGATTTTGCCTATGCCTTGGCGCGTCTTGGCACAGCTTCGCGTCACTGCATTTTAGGCCTCGTCGAATAGGTATCAAACTGAATTCTGGAAGGTCGAACAAACTGAAATCTTGGCATAAAGATATCGCCGGGTGGTGACTTAGTACCTATGTAGAGACTTTGACGGGAGTTGGCCGCCCATGCGCGGTTGGAGTGGCTCCAGTTGACGAATGCCAGTTCCTCGCACACGGTTCAACATTGAGCCGCAATATCCCCGTACATCCCTACCTACCCTGAGACCACGCCTTCGTCTCGTCTCGGCTCTCGACTTCCCTCCCCGATTATACTCTCGACCTTGTGTTACAATGATGATCATGATTGTTTTCTGACATTTCGCAGTCGCCGTTGTTCCTCTGTCATTGCTGCGAGCCCGCGAAGCAATTCAGTGCGGCCCACCGCGGCCTCTGCGCCAGGTCGTCGGACTTGTCGTGGGCGGCCTCTAATTCTCTCCGCGCTCCGCTTGAGCGCCTTGCTTGACTTGGAGCAATTCTCGACCCACGAGGGAGGAGAGAACTTGGGACTTTGATGGTCATGAACAACGACGATGCTTTCACCGAGGGGGGCTCGCCCGAAAGTCGACACAATGCGCAAACACCTGTCCGATATGACCGATCTGTCCACTTAACCTGGTCTTTGTCGCCGCGTAGCACTGCTGCCGATACAACGATTCTGAGGCGAGACATGAGCAATGGAGCGACAGCTGGTACTGTCGTTGGAGCTGTCCTGGCTGCGGCCCTCGTGGCATTCTGTCTATATCCCGTTATCGTTCACCTGATAAAGCGGCGGAGAAGAGCCGGCCGACCTCATGATGACGAGACTGGCTTTCAAGCACAGCAAACCAAGGGATCAACGTTAGCACCGAATTCACATCATCGTCTTTCCTCCACAGATTCCCTTCAGCAGCAAAATGGAGAACCACCGCACAGAGAGCTTGATGGAGGTGATAGGAGTAGGGAGCTGGACTGGACTGCGACGGATGCGAGACTATTGCAGACGGAGGGGAATCTGGATCTGAGTCGACAGTTGCCTACAGCAGGGGCACCTCACGTGGACGCTCTTGACGATGATGAGTGCAGCGAAACGGCGCCGTTTCCTTATTACATGCCGGCTTCGATGCCCGATGACAATCCTGGCGTGCTGAAAGGCACAAGCCACGATTATTATCGTCCTTCTATACCGTCGTCAGCGTTTGGCATGATGACTGCTCCGGATCCTGCGGAAGCTGTGCGCAAATTGCCTCGTGTAAAGCGGATACTAAACCGGCTCAGTGGTCGTGACAGCGCACCGGCCATAGCTCAGTCGTCGGAAGACACGCCAACTACATCGAGGGCTTATTATGCTGACGCTGAGCCTGGGCGGGCTTCCACCTCTGCACATACAATTGATCATCTCACTCATCTTTCTCCTTGTTCGACGTCAAACCAACTGCCTTCTGCACTCGTGTTGGCGAATGACGCCCCCAAACTTGCCTCGCTGCCAACCGGCATCAAAACACCGCCGCAATCACCCCCGCCTGACAGTGTCGCTCTCGAGGGACCGACTTCATCGTCGCGAGCATTGGATCCTGTTCAGGGCACAGTGAACCCGATGGATATCATGCCCGCTTCTACCCAGACGGAAATGCGGCATCGCACAGAGCATCAACTCCTGGCTACCTCGCATGGTGTAGGGGGGAGCCTATCGTCTGTCAGCGGTCAAACGCCCCGAGAGGATTTTCCAACTTGTCCGCCTTCGCAGTCTTATGCGCCTTTGCCTGCTGAAATAGTTCAGGCGACACAATTTTCTGCTCCGATGTATCAGGAAGCGCCCCGGGAGGATATCCCAACTTATCCGGCGCCGCCGTTCTTTGTCCCTTTGCCTGCTGAAACACCCCAAAGGGCACGATTTACTGCGCCGATGTATCAGGCAGCGCCCCTAAACGGTCTCGAGCGAGAGTGCGACGACGCATCCACGATGGATTTGTACAACCATCATTATCTATATCCTTCGGTGATACCGGAGAGAAGCCGGCATCCGAGCTATCCCTCGGACCAGGTGACTCCTTTCCCAGGTGCGACGTCAACAGGGCCTTACGCAGGAAATACCCCTTCGACGCAGCTCGATAGCCCCTCTCCGGGTTCGATGAATAGCTCCGACTTTCGATACAGCACTTCGCCACAAACAGGCTTCTCGTCTCCGATGAAGGTGGGCTTGTTACAATGCGACGAGCCGGGCTGTGGTCAAGCCTTTGACCAGCCACACAAGCTCAAGTTAGTAGATCCATCATCACAAGCACGAAGATTCGTTGAGATTGTTTCACTTTTCTGCTTTACCTTCGTTACCCCTCTATTTCCTAGTTCTGTTTTCCTTCCCCCTTTTCTTTCCATGCATGTCCAGAGACTGACTGCGAAATAGGCATCACCAACGCTATCACAGCAAGGACCACAAATGCCCGTATAACAACTGCGGGAAAGGATTTGGAACCAAGACACATTTGCAGCGCCACATCAATGATCGGCACGAAAAGACAAGGAAATATCACTGTCCCATTTCGGGATGCGAGTACGCGAAATCGGGTACCAAAGCTTTTCCCAGAAAGGATAATTGGAAACGGCACATGGCCAACATGCACAGCATGGAAGACCCACAGCTTCCAGAGCCCATTGAGGTCGACCTCCAAATGGGAGATACTTGAGTGCATGCACGGGAGACAGCATGAGATGGAATGCGTTGATTTTCGTTGATATTTGTGGGGCAATTTGACAGACAATCAGCATCGCATCACTGGCTACATATACCATGGGAAAGAAACAACTGTTCCGCCAGTAGGCCAGTGAATATGGCGTTTGGATTTTGTATGATACCTATCTGCTTTCATAGCATTGCTTTAAGCGTCTTGAATTCAACAGCAAGATTATCTGGCACCGGCGGAACAAACGGAGTCAGTGCAGAACCAAATTTGTTTGTTGCAAGCGATGGTGTGTCGCCAACGTCACAAAGAGATATCAGCGGTATGCTCTATCGAGACTTCGGTGGCAAAGGACAGAGCCTTAGCTCAAAGTTTTTATTATTCTCCTGACCAGTTTCTTCTGATCCTCCACATTTAGCCTCTTCTCGTCTGTTTCTTGTACAGCCCTCCCCACAGCGATAATTGTCTTGGTGTTCTCACTGTCCACCCAGAACCGACCATTCCTCCCTGTCGCCGTGTCAAACTGCAACCCCATAGCACCAAGCTCTGCCAAGACGACCACTTTTCCCTCTTCCACGCTTTTGGGCATCAGTAAACGCCTTGACATGCCCAGTGATATGTGAAATAGCATCCCGCCCGTCAAGGGTCCTAAGCCATCTGCCTTCCCCGTGGACGAATTCACACACTCCACTTCAGCGTCCATGTGCTTGTTCGCCATGCTGACCCGCGCGTATACGAGCGCTCCGGGGGCTAGAATCGGTCTCGTCTTCTTGGTGGCGGATTCGAAGGACAATTGCGGTAATAGGACGGGTGCGGTGTAGTCTGATAAGAAGACGTAGTATACATCTACGGCGCTCTTTTGGACCGTGCCGATGACGCGCTCGCCTACTCTGGGGATATACTGCAAGTTCAAAAACGTTAGCCAATCGAATGTTCCCCTTTCGTTTCCTCTTTTTCTGTCCTTTGTTTCTTCTACTGTGTGAGCCCATCCCAAGCACGAGACAGCTAGTGAAGCTTCAGAAGAGTAGGTAAGAGCTGAGGAAAGGCCATTGCTTACCCGTCCGTGGGAATTTTCAATCCTGATTGTATTTTTGGGCCGGTCGACGACAAAATGGCCGGCCAGCGTAGGTAGAATCTGATTCGGCGGAACGTGGCGGAGGCCGGGGCCAAGACGGAGAGGTTTCTTGGGATGTGATGGTATGAGATCGGGATCGATATGGTCGCCCGGTAGGACGAAGACTGGTTCTAATGACATTGCGGTTGTCTTGGAAGTTGCGGATGTGGTAGAACAGAGGCGCGTGTGTCTGTGATGTCGAAAAACTATGCCGGGCTAGCCCGAGAGACGTTTCCGCGTTTATTCTGAAAGCAATTGCGAATCCAAGACCGGTCAAAATTCTGGGATCGTCTTCAACGCCAAAGACGTCCAAGCACGGAAAGGAAGAAAATTATGGGTACTTGTGGGGCGTGTAGATAAGACACCCAAGCCGATAAGCCTTGTGCGAGCCGCCTCGAATTTTTTCTTAGAGAACCCCACTAATTATCTGCTTTCTGGATTGGCTTTCCCTGCGCAACACAACCTCGCTCTGCACTTACTACGAACTTCTTCAAAACTAAGCCGAGAAGCAAGAAACAAGCCATTGCTTGAGACCGGATTTTTGAGCCTTTGTTTATTGTTCTCTATTTACTTACAATTTTTCTTCCTGCGACCACAACGTCTCCCGCATGTCTGACAGCAACGGCGTGAAGCCCGGTCCCGAGCCTGCGGACCGGGTCGTCATTGGTATCACCTTTGGCAACTCCAACAGTTCGATCGCATTCACGGTTGACGACAAGGCCGAGGTCATTGCCAACGAGGATGGAGGTGTGTAGGCCTGTGTGAGAGACGAGGAGATATGTGTGTTTGTGTGTGTATGCTGACGCAGCTTCCTCTCTTGCAGACCGACAGATTCCTACTGCGCTGTCATACGTAGACGGCGACGAATACTACGGTACCCAGGCCAAGGCTTTCTTGGTTCGCAATCCCTCCAACTCGATTGCTTACTTCCGCGACTTTTTGGGCAAGGAGTATGTTCTTGCATGGACCCTCTATCTGTAACAGCCACTTGGCGGGAGACACAGACCAAGCCGGTTGTCCTGATACTAATTTGCCTTCTTTTGCCACAGATTCAAATCCATCGACCCTACCCATTGCCATGCCGCCGCGCATCCCCAGGACAACAACGGCAGCGTGTTCTTCTCAGTGAAAGACAAGGATGGCGAGAGTGAGGCCTCATCTGTACCCGTCAGTGATGCCGCGACTCGCTACTTGCGCCGTCTGGTTGCCTCCGCCTCGGACTACCTTGGCAAGAAGGTGACCTCTGCGGTCATCACGGTGCCGACCAACTTCGACGACAAGCAACGCGAGGCTTTGACCAAGGCTGCCAACGATGCTGGCCTCGAAGTTCTGCAGCTGATTGCCGACCCTGTCGCCGCCCTGCTGGCTTATGACGCCCGCCCCGAGGCCGTTCTGGAGGACAAGATTGTCGTCGTTGCCGACCTGGGAGGTACCCGATCCGATGTTGCCGTGGTGGCATCGAGAGGCGGCATGTACACCATCCTGGCCACCGCCCACGACTACGAGTTCGCCGGCGTTCAGCTGGACCAGGTCCTCATGGACCACTTCGCCAAGGAGTTCATCAAGAAGCACAACACCGATCCTCGATCCAACGCAAGGAGCTTAGCGAAGCTGCGACAAGAATCCGAGGCCACCAAGAAAGCCCTCAGTCTGGGAACCAATGCCCAGTTCAGCGTGGAGAGCTTGGCGGAAGGCTTCGACTTCTCATCCACCATAAACCGTCTCCGATATGAGATGGTCGGCCGCAAGGTCTTTGACGGATTCAACCGCCTCGTCGAGAGCGTCGTCAAGAAGGCCGAGCTGGACGTCCTCGACATTGACGAGGTCATCATGTGCGGCGGCACCTCTCACACTCCCCGCATTGCCAACAACCTGCGCAATATCTTCCCCGAGACGACCAAGATCCTGGCCCCCGCCACCAGCACAACGGCCATCAACCCCTCAGAGGCCCAGGCCCGCGGCGCCGCCCTACAGGCTTCCCTCATCCAGGAATACGAGGCCAGCGACATTGACCAGGCCACACACCCCGCCGTCACCACCGTCAAGCACATCTCCAACGCCATTGGTGTCGTGACTGTCAACGCAGACGGCGAAGAAGTCTTTACCCCCATCATGCAGGCCGAGACTGCCGCTCCCGCTCGTCGAACTGTGCACATCCCCGCCCCCAAAAACGGTGGTGATGTCCTGGTCAAGGTCCTCGAGGGAGGCACCCACATCAAAGTCACCAAGCCAGAGCCCAGGGCCGAAAAGCCAGCCGCAAACGACTCAGACTCTGATGCGGACGATTCTGACGAAGAAGAGGAGGAGAAGCGCGAAAAGGTCTGGAAGTTGGGCGCGCCCCTTGCGGAGGCAGCCATCAAGGACGTCAAGAAGGGTGGCAAGATCGAAGTCACCATTAACATTGCGGCTGATCTGAGCGTTACGGTTACGGCGAGAGAAGTTGGTGGGAAGGGCGGAATTCGTGGCACGGTCTCTGCTTGAAAAGCAATACAGGCGAGACTAGGTATCAAAGGATAAGAAAAGTAAAACATGTGGAGTTAGAATGCAGGCTATCAATGTTGTAACTACGCAGTCCCTTGCGAGATGCGATTTTCTTTTCAGGAACCATACGAGAGAAGGAAAGATAAAGTACATGGATAGGCGCATGTAAGGTGGATGGATTATGTACGGGGCGAGAGTCACGGGAGTCAGGATTGACTATTGACGGACAAGGGGCGTTGTAAACGATAGAGCAACATCTTTTCATCTTGCTTTATCGTGGACTAGAATCGCGGGGATGAAGTGAGTTTATGGCTCTGTGACCTTTGTGATAAAATGTGATCATGGATGTGAATGGTGAGGTGAGTAGGCGGGGAGGAAGTCAATGCGCTGTAGTGTAACTAATGGTTGTGGTTAGAGGAGGTACGTGTGACCTCTCGAGTACAATCAGCCAATCAATCATAACAGCCCAATTCGTCATTGATTGACACGAATTGTGACTTTCTTTTTGGCTTCTTTGATGTGCAGTTGATACAGCCTACCTAACACAACGGACACAGATTCGACAGCTGAAGCATAATTGGTTGGCGCCCAGAACTTCCATCCACAAAGGCTCAACTCTACCAACTTCCAACTTCCACCGTCCACAATCTCAATCCGATATCCATATCCCATCAAAACATTTAAGATTTTTCGTCGTCGAATGCTCTGCCTTCTTCCAGCTGTCCCTTTCCCCCTAGCTCCATGATGGAGTGTGACCTCAATATGCCTCCTAGCATACCACACGAAACGAAGAAATGCAACACGTGCAAAGCTACAAAGACATCCGATGCCTTTGTCGACCGCCGGGGGGGCGAACGGCGTCGTCAGAACAACTCTCGCATGTGATGCCTGCCGTGCTAAACGTGCCAGACGCGCTGCCCGACGTGACGCTGCCCAACGTGACGCCTGCAATGGCGACGGGACATCGGTTCGTTAAACCTGTTAACGCGTCATGTCACACTCACAACTAATTGGTGTATAGCCATCTTCATCGGTCCCACGTACGCCGACAGTTGACATTTGATGAACCCTTGCATAGATTTCACTGATCGTTGGGTAAGTGACGGGGGTTGTGTATCGGGATCTCTCCTGACAGCACGATGGTGGCGCTGTATCCGTCCACGCTCTGGGGTCATCATTGACGAAACCTTCACGAGGTCTGAACCGTAAGTGCGGCTTGTGCAGCATCAACGCAGCCCTAGCATGATCCTCCCTCTCCTCTTGCCGCCCGTACAGAGGGTAGAATAACGATAGGTATACGATCCTGTGCCTGAGTTTGTACATATGCGCAACTGGCGGGACCAGTCCACGGACCGAAGGAAGCGCAGGTACATCATGTTTTAAAATTCTGAGACTGGTCGGTTGAGATACTTCGAGTACAGGCTGCGACATTGGGTGGGCACACCGTCGGCGCTGACCCTGACTTGTGCTTTATTATGATCAGGATGGCGTAAGTCGACGTTTTGAAAGGAACAGGAGACGACAACCATGTCCTCATCATTGAGGACATTCATCGCCTCTTGCACAGACCAATCTCGTTCCGCAATCAAGGAGTTCATGGTCCTAAGAACGGCGGATGTTTTCAATGACGGGACATGGTTGTCGCCTCACGTTTCTTTCAAAAACGTTGACTTATGCCATCCTGATCATAATGAAGCACAAGTCAGGCTCAGCGGCGACGGTGTGTACTCGAAGTATCTTACCCGGCCAGTCTCAGAACTTTAAAAAGATGACGTACCTGCGTTTCCTTCGGTCCATGGACTGATCCTCTAACCCTATGCGTATACGAACTCAAACACAAGATCGTATATTATTATTCTGCTCTCTGTACGAGAGCCAAGAGGAGAGGGCCATGCTAGGGCTGTCTTGATGCTGCATAAGCCGCACTTACGGTTCAGACCTCGTGAGGATGTCGTCGAAGAGAACGCCAATGACACACTCGGCAATCCCGACGAAGACGAATACTACTCATTGGTCATCCCCCTCCATGGACATACCGGACTCCAACGACTCCGGTGAATCGAACAACACGGAGGTAGAGCCGAAGGAGTACCCGCTGACGTTTGGTGAAGTTGTTGATGTTCGTCCCGCCGACCAGCTTCGCCAGAAGGAAGTCGAGACAACCGGCAATCGAGACCCGACTTCCAATGTGACTGATGGCCTAAGATCGTCAACATGCTCCGTCAAGGCCATCTTGGAGATCTGATCAAAGAGTAGCTGCTTTGGTAGCAGCGGCAAATGCAGGCAATTGGTCCCGACGTCGCCGCCGTGGCTTCACAACACGATGAAGATCCCGGCGGCAGCCCGAACCCGCCACAGCGACGCGTGTATCAGCACATTGTCAGCCATATCGAGTCTGTCATAGCTCATCAGGCGCCGGCGCGCAATCCTGATCCGATCCTGATGCAGGTTGACGGCCAAGGCGGCACCGGCAAAAGCTTCCTGATCAGTGCCTTGGTCGCCAACCTCCAACAATTGCGATTGCGACAAGGCTGCGTGGCATTAACGGCGCCAACTGGCATAGCCGCTTTGAACATCGGTGGCGCGACGATCTACTCGCTATTTCGCCTCTAGGTAGGGCACACCAGTGACAACTCCTACACGCCGCTTGAGGGCAACGCGCTCAGGGACGTTAAATTGCTCATTTTGGATGAGAAGTCCATGATTGGCTTGAAATTGTTTTATTGTATCAATTTGCACCTTTCGATCATCAGTCCATTTGTGGCGAGGTCATACCAGAGAGGGATCCCCGTCGGATGGGTGCCGTACGGCGCCAGGATCATTATCTGCCGGCGGATGCAGATGAGGTTGATTAGTTGGAAGTCTCTGAGCCGTGGGTGGCTTATCTGTGACGGCAACTTCGACTCGTGTCACAGTACGTTGCAGCACTATTGTCGGTAATGGTAGATATCTACAACGATTGGTGCGGGAGAGGCGTGTTTCATTGCGTATCTTTTCTTGAGTTGAGCCCAAACAGCATCGACCGCCGCTGCATCGAATGACCCAGAGATTGATGAACCGACCAGTTGATTGCACTTAGCATTCGCCTGGTTCCATTCCTTCAGTTTCTCTTGGTTCCAAGAACCTCCCATCCTTTCGAATCGACTGGTAAACTCGTCCATGGCTTGAGCTCAGATGACACAGTCATCATCGACGAGTATGAGACTGTTGCTGCTGTATGGGCTCAGCTCAAGAAAATATACGCAAAGACCAGCGCATCTTACGCAAACCAGTACATGGCAAGTCTTCACAGCTTCACCTACGACCAGGAAGCGGGGATTGATGCAGCTTGGACCAAGCTGAAAGAGAACCGACGAAAAATCATCGCCGCAAACCCAGAGATGACGAATGCGTATCCCGACTCCGTGCTCTTCATCCTCCTTACCACCGCTCTCCAGAAACAAGGACGGTACGCGGCGGTCATCGACTTGTTCTTAACGAGTCAATCCCTTTCGATCGAGGAGAAACGTAGGATTCTCCAAGAGAAGGAAGCTCAGTTGCTGGTCTCCAACGGAAGCAAAGAACGTGCCAATTCAGCACGACGACAGACCGGTACCTACCGACACCCGAATCACCATACCAGAAGGGCTAGCAATTGCTCTGATGAGGGCAAGTCGGGCGAGTGCTACTGTTGTGGATCCACCAAGCACTTGGTATCAGATTGCCCCTTCCAGGACGCAATGAGAGTCCATGCACGAAACATGCGCATGGAGATGGAGGGCAAGCTCCATAAATCGAATAGCAAGACGAGAAACTCCCGCCGATCCAAGAAGGACACGAAATCCTCGTCCCGACGCAGGAAGCATGGCCATTCAGCGGCGTGCGAGTCCGATTCCACTGATACGGAGCCAACCTCTGAGGACTCCGACAGTAACGATGACAGCGACACGACAGAGAGAGTCATGCTCTTCAAAGAGAGCATACGTAAGAGTACCCCCGAAACGGATATTCAGGATCCCTGGCTACCCCTCCCAGCGGACCGGCCCGTACTTCCGTTCCGCACCGAAGTCACTCTGGAAGAAGCACGAGCCGCCTGCACCGGCGCTGCCAACACCACCCCCGGCATGGACGGCATAGATATCAAGATGCTGAAGGCGGCATGGCCGCCGCGAGATGTGGCCGCTGCTCCGCTAGTAAACACGCCGGAGGAGACCTAGAGTGCCCTGCACTCATCGGAGAGGTGAGAGAACGTTGCCTCAACTGCTCCGGCACGCATCTGGCTTGATCACGACAGTGCCCTATCGCGAATACCCGATGGGAACAAGCGCTAGAAGCCTGCTTTCGACGACCGATGACCTTCTCCAACCCGGATCACAGCACAAGGGTTTTCCTTTCCTGAACAGGTAGGGTCTCCCTTTGTGGAGTTCAGAAAAGCAGACGTACCAGAACTGGGCAAGCTACAGCGAGCCTTGCTAGAGTGATTAAATAATAAAAGAAGCAACTAACTTCTATCAAGATATTTGCGCCTAGGCGCCCGCTACATGCTTCTCTGCTCCTGTTTTGCTTTTCTTCTGTTTTGTATTTCTAGACTCCGCGTGCCGTGGAGGCCGCCTCTGACTCACTGGTTTAGCGGGCTCTGCCTCTGGCAAAATACCTAACCCACCTGGAGCCCCCGTATTTTCAAGAGATGTGTACAAAGGGAGTATATCTCTCTATGTATTCGAGCGCGTAATGTTACATACATATTTACATCTATAGGGGTACCTATGCCTTTTCAGACAGGCATAGCATGTGTGAATGTACGTGAAAGAGCACATCTATCGGTGTATGGTATGGTAGGCGTGTGTATAAGTGGTTGATGTGAGGCGATTAGCTCGGCCTGCGTAAAATCGCATATGAAGACACCTAGACGGCCACACCACCGGGTAGCTTCCACGCCACGAGATCATCCCGCACCTCAAACTCACCCACCTCCCTGGCACGCCTCATGCCCGCCTCGATTCTCCCGCCAGCTAGACCCCCCTCGCTGCTCCCTAGGGTAGGAGCCAGACTCCCCAGGCTGCCGCTCCTACTGCTGCCGGCGTCATCGTCGCGCGAGTCTCTACTATCCTCCACGTGCGGCGGTCCTCCGCGGCGGTGGCCGAGCCTGCCTCCCGGGCCGTTGGCTCCATCGCCGGTGACAGTCGATAAACTCCTGTCGCTGCAGGCGCTGTGTGGGCGACGATGGCGGCTACGACTGCGCTGGTGGTTTGCGTATCGGCGGAAGTCACTCGGACGAAGAGTTCCTCCGAATGGCTCCTCTTCATCGTCTTCATCGCCGTCGCCGCCGCCTTCATTGTTGTTGTTGTTGTCATCGTCGCTATCGTGGTTGGAGTGGCTCTCCCGTTTCGTTCGCCAGCCGTTGCCGCCGGAAAATATGTCCTCGATGCACTCGTCTGCCGGGAGCTCGTTGGGCTGGCGCGACCAAGACGCGGCGAGGGTGCGGCGGTAGAGATCCTGCACCTCGGCGGCGTCTCTGGACTTGGCAATGCTTGGTATGGCTGGTAAATGCTCGTCAGTGGCTGCTGGCGCTAGAAAGGAGAAGCTTTTTGTTTCTGTTGTTCAAGAGGTACATACGTGATGCGTCGTCCTCTACCTCAGGAGCAACAAAAGCAGCAATTCCGCCAAAGACCGGCGCGGTCTTCAGCGGCGGGGCAATAAAGTTTCTCTCGCCGTCGACCTGGACCATGAGAATGCCAATCTTGAGGGTGCTGTTGATCTTGCTCTCCTGCATAAGATAGCGTCGCACGATGCCCTCCTCTGGCCCGGAGCGCGAATCGGCTCTTTCGCGGCCGCCGGTCGGAGAGAGTGCGCCGGCGGCGATGCTGCTTCGTTTGCTCGGCGGAGACATGGCGTCGCGGCTGATCGATTCGCTTTCCTCAATATACTCGCTCAGGTTGAGTCGGATGTGGCCGAGAGTAATCTTCTCCGTCAAGCCGAATTCCTGAAGAATCTCAAACTCCAAGGGGCACTCGCCGAGGTTGTTGTTCTTGTCCATGGATATGCGCACGCCCGTGATGAGCTTGGTGTACGCATAGTCCACTTTGTGGTTGGTGATGGGACATTTGTTGGTGCGGCCGCGGTGCTCGGCGTGGATGGAGTGGGAGAGATGCCATTTTATCAAGGAGTTGCCTGATACGAGGGGGATGTTGTTCAAGTCGAAAATCTGATGAGAGAGTCGAGAGTCAGGTGTAGCCATCAGACAGCAGAAGCAGACATCGGAGGACAGATAGTAGAACCAGTTCCGAGGTACTGCAGAGGGGTGGCCTAGGAAGGCTCACTCACCTTAAGGTGTACGTCGAATTTGGGCTACCACAATGACGTTAGCCGGTACACTTTGGCGTAAGGGGATTGAAACATCTTACCTTGCGCGCCTTGCCGACTTTTGGCAGAAAATTCATGTCAGTATGCTACCACAGGCCAAGTGCAAGTGGTCGCCCGCGTGTTGAGTGCGTGCATCTGTGGCCGAGACCAAGTGTAGTTGTTGCGGTGTAGAGGAGTGACGAGGAGATGAGGCTGGGTCGCAGGTTCAGCTCCACCAGCTTACCTGCTGCACCTGCGCTTTTGCTCACTCAGACACTTGGACACTTGCTCTCTAAATTATAGAGAGAGAGTTGCCATACATGCCAGGATAGAAGGCAGAATGTCTGCAGAGGCAGCAGAGCAGGAGAGGTTAGAACAAGGATGCCCGTTATCTTTTGTAGTGGTGTTGATGCTACATACATACCTCATACGGAGTATCGCTCGGCTTAGGCTTATCGATAAAGCTCGTGAGTCGTGCTAATAAATCCCCGTCGCGTCGCATTGACGTTTTCGCGACATCCAGAATCCAACGTCCAACACGACGGGCTCAAGATCTGCCGCGCGAGCCATGAGAGAGGCGTGAGACCAAGCAGCCCGCCCAGCTCTTGCATCTCTGTTCGCAGTCGCAGACGCCATGGCACCCAAACCGCCATCGGGCGTCTCAGGAGGTGGCGGCCCCGGCGGACGAAGCAATGTCTTCCGCCAGAAGATGGCCAGAGTTCATGCCGCGCGGCACATTCCCGCCCAGCCGGCCGACGCTGCGCTCAAGGATGGCCAGCTCGATCTCCAGGCCTTTCTAAAGGCACACGAGTTTGAGGTAAATGCCCTGCAACAAAGCATGGCCACGTCCAAAGCTGTGAGCTCGAGCCGCGCCTTTCAACAGGTCCCGCGCGGCCTCCGCCGACGCACAGCAAGCCACAACCCGAAACGTGTACCGCGACGCCTGCGAGCCAAGGCCAAACGAGAGATGCAGGACGATAATACCCCAACCGTCGAGTCGAGAAATCGAAGACCGAGAACGACGAGGGCGCGGATCCGAGCCGAACTCGCGAAGCGGCGGAGTCTTTTGGCTGCCCGGAAGCGACGGCGGCTGCTCAAGAAAGCAACGGCATCTGAGCCCTTGAAAGGCGCAAAATCCAAAGAGACGTCTGCTGCTTTAGATGCACGAATACGAGCGTTCACCAAGCGACAGCCTAGACCCACGATCCGAAGAAACGTGCCCAACGATCCTCCCCAAGCGCCGGCGAGGTTCCGCAAACGCCAAATTAACAAGACCTGGCTTCCAACGCACAAGTGGCACGCAAAGAGGGCCAGAATGACACAGCCCACTAGCCCTCTCTGGCGGTTTGCCATACCGTTGACACCAAACGAGAAGATATACCGTGCTGCGCATCGTGCTCAAGGAGAGAGGGGCACCCTTGTCTGGGACACGAGCTACATGAGCACCATTGGCTTGTATGGCAATTCTGTCGGCATAGAGAAGATTCTCAAGAGCATGGGCGTGACCCAAGAGTCATGTTGGAACGAAAAGGGGCGCAAATGGACTATGGGAACACGCGCTTGGTCCGGGCTCCTGTCTCGACCACGAGGCGCGAACCAGACGAAATGGATATGCCCGGCCACCGTAGTATGGAACCCGAAAGTTAGTACTAAGTTGCCAACAGACACACCCAAGTCGGGCAAGCAGCAGAGACAGGCCCTGATACGGCTCAATCCGGCCGCCTTTCTGGAGACCTTTACCGAGCTCGTGCGGCTGTGCAAGGCCAAGCATTCGGGCGTGTTTGTCGAGGATCTCCGCTTCGAAATCGGGAGCATCGAACTAACAGGCCCGGCGTCTACTGAGACGCTGCTGGGGACCATGACAGCGTACAACACCAAGAGCCACCCGAAGAACAAACATGCTGGTCTCTTCGAGGCCCTCAAGACGGTTACCAATCCTGCGTCGCTGCCCGCCAATGCCGTGCTTGGGTTTTCGATGCAGGATCCTCGTTTGCGATATCCGCCGCGGAAGATGGACGTTTCCACCACCACCACTGACGGCGACGCTGCATCAGACCTGATGGAATTGCTCGCCACATGGCCCGCTGAAGAAGGTCCCGAGCCTTACGCACTATTTGACCGACACACACGCTTTCGAGCCACATGTCTCCCCTCTCAAGCAGCCATCAGCAAACGAAAGAGCCTCACCGCTCCGGGATCCTTTCTGAAACCATCACAGCTGACCGATCCGCCCATACCGGTCATACTCATCGCATCGCGGTCTCCCGAGAGCTTGCTTTCGCAGGGAACCTGGACTCTTCTCATGCCGTGGAAATGCCTCCCCTCCCTGTGGTACAGCATAGTGCACTGCCCTCTCGTATCAGGCTGGAATCCGCGGTTCGGCGGACTCAACGAGTCCATGCAGGTGGCCTTTGAGCGTGGTATGCCGTGGTTCCCGCGCGATTACATCGCAACGGACGCAGGCGCTGTGTGGGAGCTCGAGGAGAGGAAAAGAAGGGCGCACGAGCACGAAAAGAGGCCTAAGAGCAAGAGGATTGCGTATTCGGCCCTGGATTTGGGCGCGGGTAGGAAGGGTGAGGTTGGCGATGGTCACGCGTGCGACTTTGAGCTGCTGTTCGGGTTATCACGGCAGAGCGAGGACAATGTGGCCTCAGGGAGCAGCGGCGAGCATGTCGATGCGGAAGTATCGCCAGACACAGAACCCATGGATATTGACCAACAAGAACCGCAACGACCCGTCGCTGCGCCCATTACACAAGAAGAAAGCACCGCGGATTCGACGCCGCCGCTGACGCCTCTGCAGTCATCATCATCATTGACGCTTCTCACTGCCGTGACGAAACCCGATTTTCTCGCCATGACACGCACCACCAACAAGGGTCCCCTCCAGCCTCTGCCCCCCAACGCCATCATCAATGTCCGCCTCACCCTCCTCTCTGGCGGGAACGTCACCAACTGCGCCCGCATATACCGCCTCCCATCCTCAACACCTCCCGCCGACATCGTCCTCACTACACCGCCGGCCCTTCAAGTCCCACCACCACAAGCCAAGCCCGGCACGCTTCCTCCTGACCTAAGAGCCCAATGGCTCGCCCAACTCCCCTCCCGAAATAACACCCGCGCGAAATCATCTCCCCGAGGTAGATCTACACAATATCCTCCGCCGTCTCGTGAACAACTCCTCGCCCAATCCCTCATTGCCGCTCCTGAATCCGACTCCGTTACTATGGTCGGCCACCCCCTTGTTCCTGACGCAGAGGACCTCATTGGCTTCGTCACAACGGGGTCTTACTGTCTGCGTGATGGTAAGGCCTCTGCGCAGGGTAGCCTCGCGGTGGAAAAGATCCTGGAGGGTGTGAAGGCGGATCCCCGGGAGGGGTGTTTATGTGTGGTGAGGGATGTGGGGAGGCAGGTTGGGTGGTTGGCGCGGTGGGAGGTGTAGACACGGGTGTGAACGGATGTGGGAGAACATGTATATATATATATATGTGTGTGTGTGCATAGTTGTTATTTTGGGACATTCTGCGGCCCCTTACTTCTACTAGCAAATAGATACAATACCCATAATGGGACAGGTGCCTCATCGCGTCTTGCCGCTCAATGGCTCATTATCCTATTGTTTGGGGGGCGATGGTTCTTCATATTAGTCCCGTCCTTCTTAAGCCGATTTCCACGGCTCCGAGGCGTGTACGCTATGCTATGATTCGTCCCGTAAGAATAATCTCGGCTTGTCGAGCTCGCGTGATGGACACATTCAGTCCTAAACGCCATTGCTGGTTCCACTCGAGACTGCTTTACGTGCTCGCTTGGAGAACTGCTCCATAAGCTCAGCAAATAGTCATCAGCAATATTGACCACAGTGCTCTGTCTATCCTGACTGAGAAACCCTCGCCCTCTGATGAAGCTTATCTAGGTAGGTCGGTCACCGCTGCTTCCATAACCTTGCCTGTGATGTTGAGAAATGAGATGGGGCGCCACGCATCGACCCGTTGGTATTCGGGTGGGAGGTTTCCGGCCTTTCATAGAATGGTGCACCACCTTGGTCTCTCGGTAAGGGGCCGGGTAGTGCCCAAGTCGGCAGCTGTGGTTAAGGAGATGGGCCAAGGCCCGGGCCAAGGAGGGGCCGCACGCTTTGAAAAATCCTGTAGGCATCTCGTCGATGCCGGGTGTCTTCCAGCTAGGAAGCTTTTTGATGATTTCGTGAATCTCGGCCTGGTCGAAATGATCCGAAGTCGGGAACGGGGCGGAGTCGAGCCTGTGTGATGTGTCTGCTGATTTAGTCTAGATGACATGCGATCGCACTTTGATGCAGAATTTGAGGACGATACTGTGGTATTTAAGGCCGGTACTGCTGAGGTATCTGAGGTATCCGTCCTCAGATACCTCAATACCGTCCTCAAATACCCCAGTATCGTCCTCAAATTTATACCTCAGATACCTCAGTACCGTCCTCAAATACCTCAATATCATCCTGTAATACTTCAATACCGTCCTCAGATACCTCAGTATCGTCCTCAAATCCTGCATCAAAGTACGATCGCATGTCATCTAAAACTGACATAGTGAGATGGATGGACTATTCCGTTCGGAATATGTAGTTGTGTAGGGAAGTGACGGGAAGATCGTTGACAAGTGAATTTTGAGAACAACGTGAAGAAGAGGCGACGTTGTAAATGTTCGCGTGCGGGGCGTGGCTGGTGCGTTTCGGGCCACTGAACCGAGTTACCGTTGTACGTTTCTCCACGTGCTACGTTTCTCCTCCCGTACTACCGTACCACGCGGGCCTGAGTATCCTCCGCTTCGCAGGCTAGGCTCCAATTCTCCTCCGTTCTTTGTGTAGTCCAACGTCTCCGGGCTCTTCGGGCGGTTTTGACCGCTTCCTGGACTTCGAGTTTCACCACGGTTGGGTTCTTGGCCCTAGTCGGGGTCTTTTTGGGATTGCGAGGTTGGCGATGTCTTGGAGTTCGTCGGTGATCCAGGTAGCGTATTCCTCTATCTCGGCCGGTGTAGTCAGTGTAGTTGATGTGACGTCCGAGTGGAACCGCATGTTTGCCTCTGTTCCGGGTTGTTCAGCTTTCCCCAGCTGTGTCTGGTTTGACTTTTGGTGCCGTGTGTCCGGGTCGGTGAAGACGTTGATGATGCGTTGCGGCACGTGGTCCGACCCGGCCAGGTCAGCGCCTCCCAGGAATTCCACTTGCAAATCTTCTGAGTGCCACGCGTCGTCTATCGTGCTATTGCGCTTCCCTTTGCTGCTCCATGTGACCCCCCCTCCCCCCAAGGGGTAGCGAGGCCAAGACGCCATCGTTGAGTGAATTCCAACAACTCAGAGCTGCCAGGTGAAACACGACCGTGCCTGTCCCACAAAGGGTGAAGGGTGATGTGGATTGAATCCCCTACGAAGACGCTTCTACCCCGTACCAGCATCGTCGTAAACTCCTTGATGGGGGTCGCCCATTGTCTCTCGTACGTTGGGGAGCAGACAGAGAATATCTCTACGCCGTGCACCTCTACCGCGCACCAATCCATTGCCTTCCTTCCGGTCCACGTCTCGGGCCCGTGTCGCTTGTGAATGTATATCGCCGTTCTGCCCACGTACACTGCCATCTGGTAACATCCCAGGCTGGAGTGGTGGGGTATCTTGTCTCCGTTGTTGAGTTCTTGGATGGCGTTCACGTCGGATTTCAGCGCTATGTCGAATAATGAATTTCTCTTCTAGTGTTCCAGTATAAGATCCATATCATTAGGTTGAGAACTTGAGAGTTGAGTGTTCGTCGGCGTGGCGGCTGCACTCGCGGGGGCAGGGGGTGGGCTGATGATGAAGCGAGTGCGGTTCCGTGGGGACGCTTCGGGGGAGACGTTGTGTCCGGTATTTCTCCTTCCTCCGGTGAAGGGATCGTCGGATTGGTAAATTCCCGGAGTGGATTTGGGTAAACCGACCTGGCTTGCGACCATTTTGTGTTGGCCACAGAGCAGAGTCTGGATCATGCCGAGTGAGCCCGGAACAGTTGGGACACTTCTCCCGAATCGTTCCCCGGAGACTCCTGCTCTGCCGAGTATTTGGCGGCCGAGCAGCGTCCGCTGTCCCAGGACTCAGACCGCATCTTCGATAAACTCATGGCTGGTAAACATCACAGCAGACAACCTGGACAAGTCGATCGAAAAAGCAGGCCAGAAGACTCTCGGAGCTCCTCCCTCATCGCCGCCCATGGCAGTTCCCCCGCGACTGAACAGGGAGATATTGATCAGAGGCGCCTGTATCAACAGCACTGTCTCGGGCGAAGCCCCGAAGAGATCGTCAAGGCGGTAAACTCGGCCATCAAAGCCGAAATTTTCGTAGCCGCACTGTGGTCACCTTTAGGGAATTGTCGTGCCCGTCCCAACGCCGAAGAGACAGCATGGGTTCAAAACGCGCTTGGACCCGACGCAGCAGTGAACCGCTGCGTTTTCAGCGTCATTGCCAACGGGTTTCCCGTCCGCCTGTCCCAGAACCAGGACCAGGAAGACATCCAAAAGAGATTGACAGCCGCGAACGGGCCCGGCGTCGTCTGAGCCACGCACCTCTCATCATCGGCGTCGACAGCATCGACGTAGCCAACTGACTGTGCCGCTCAGGCATCGGGAACTGCCATGGGCGGCGGATTGCTCGACCGGAGACGCCTCTCGGAGAATCTTCTGGCCTGCCTTTTCGATCGACTTGTCCAGGCTGTCTGGTGATTTTACCAGCCATGAGTTTAATCGAAGATGTGATCTGAGTCCTGACATATCAGGCCCATGGACCCACTATATTTGCCTGATCAGTGGTCACGCGTCATGTACCTAACGGTTGTACCACTTGTACCACTTGACTCAACGCGTTAATAGGTACACAGTGCACACTGTAGCAGCCAGGAACATTTTGCCGTCGCAAAGCTTCTGAACTTGCCCTCACAGCAATCGACGTATCTGGTCAGACCGATTGACTCTGGCTTGTGCAAGCAACCTCAACGTCGGCATAGATTGAGAGCGTGTGTACTTTTCCTGCCTTCCAGTTTCTCTTACAACTGCGCTCGTGTAACCGGATTTTGGTTCTCCATGGGCGTTCTTTCCGTAGTTTGGCAGTCCACCTTGGCCTTGGAATGACGTGCGAAAGTTGGCCAACAGACTTACCTACTTGATATCTTCTACACTTTCCTCGCTGACGAAAAAGGTTCCGAACAACATAAGTCTGTCTTGGCCAGGTAGACCCGACCCCGTTCATTCGCGGGGTCTTTTTATCAGTTCCGGCCCCTTGGAAAGGAACCAGGACGTACCGTCGAGGATGAACCACGGGCACGATAGGCACCATGTCAGAACTCAACGAGGAGCTTGCCAAATGGTACGACGAACTCCAAAAGCTTCCGCCCGATTGTCACCTCCTGTGCCCAAAAATCGATCCAGATGATTTC
Organism: Claviceps pazoutovae; assembly: GCA_018360065.1. NCBI lineage: Eukaryota > Fungi > Ascomycota > Sordariomycetes > Hypocreales > Clavicipitaceae > Claviceps > Claviceps pazoutovae. The sequence continues at coordinate 64,574 of SRPO01000075.1, forward strand.
GAGAACTACAAAGCTATCGATGATGCCGAAACAACGATATCTGCCGAGGAAAAGAGGCAACGGATCGAGCAGAGCCATCGCCGCATCGAGATCACATACTGGAACAGCTTGATATTTGGCTTTGATAAATCTGCGGCCGGAAAATGGCTCGAAGAATTCAAGGAGAGGCTGGAAGAAACACTCCGGACATGTTCAGACTGCGTCCTTAATTGGCACATGCGGCGCCCGGTCTACTTGCAAAAATTCGCCGAGTAAGTCTTTTTCTGCTCATTGCAGCAGCGGCGGCTAATAAAACCTAGAAAATGGAATGAAGACGTCGTCGAGCATATTCGAGACATGCTCCAACGGTTGGACATTGCTAGGATTGCGCATAATCTTACTTGGGCGAAAGACTACATCGCCAAAATCGAAGACAGTGGAGCTGTTTTCAAGAAGACACAGTTCGGAGAGAAGCTGGCCACAGTTCTCCTGGCTGTCTATGAGGCGCTTTGTTGTATGCCGTACATGGCTGACCCAGAGCAACGAAGCATCTTTCAGTACGTCTTCATGCGCCTACAGGGCAAAAGCTACCTGAAGCTCGGAAGCAAAGACCCCTTGCCGGGCATGACGTTTTTTTTGTTCGATCAGAAAAACGATGATCGTCGGAAGTGGGCTCAGGAAAACTGGAAAGCAGTGGAAGCCAAGTCCGTCACAGATGATCAGTTTGACTGGGCAGTGAGTGCCGGGTTGATCTCCGCCATCGACGACATCACCCGCAAAGATGCCAACCAACCTCCGCCCGAGATACTTGTAGAAATCGAAAGGTTTTGGCAGGGGTTTGAAATCATCCTTTCTAAGCTCCCAGAGGCTCTCATCTTCAGTCGCCTTCGCAGCATGGAGGTGCGGGCCGGCAGTGCCAATCTTTATGATCTTCTCTTCCGCCATATTTCTTGCCGCTCCGAAGGAGTACTGGTGGCAACAATTCACGTTCTGACGACCTTTTTGCAGCAGGCCCCAAAAGCTATCTGGGATGTCGTTGGCGATGCTAGGCCAAACGTCATTGCTGATCTAGTTTTCGGGAATCCCGTCTATAACCACCTACTCAACCAGTCTCTCGAAAACTGCTGGACTGGGTACACTCCAGACACAGATTTCACTCCTTTTCCTACTTCATGGATACAGCCCTGGCTTACGTCATTGACACGAGATCGCAGATATGATGCTTGCGAGGTTCTCCTGCAAACTTTGTTTGGGAAAATGATCAAGGACCCATCCGTAAGCGAAGCAGGACGGTCAGCATGTATTCGGGCAGGCTTTGATGCCATGAGTTTCACTTTAAAGTCATTTTTGGATACATCCACGCAGATCATGTCTGGAACTGTCCATCTCTACGCAAGCGCTGCATTCAATCTCGTTGGCAAGTACAAAGATCTGATAATGACCAGTCTACGTCCACCTCGAGACAACCGCGAAGGTTGGACAACATTGAGAGTTGCAGACGCTGCAAATTCAATTCTCCAAGCGGCCATGAGGTTGGACATGAAAATGATTTCAGACGAGTTTCAAGCTATCCACAGTAGCAAGCAGCTGCAGTCAACAGTGGTTCGCGATTCTCAGACATTTTGGGAAGGCATTGTGGAAATGTTCGACGCCTCTATGGAACAAGTGTCTCTTGCAAAAAACATTCTGATATCCCTCGGGCCTCTTATCTCGGTCGAGCAGATGAGGGCGCGCAAAACCGTGGCCACTATAGATGAGTCCAGTCAACGGTTCAACAAATCTCTCGGTGCAACGGCCAGTGCATTGACACGAATCCTCGCACGAATTTCTGAAATGGACACCACTGATCTGAACATGATGTTTACCGACCGCTTATCTTTCTATATCATCGTTGGGCTCTCAGTACACGACGATTCTGATCTGGCTGAGGGGTCGGCTGAGATACTCAAAAGCTGGACGGGAGAACTTTCTCGAAGTGCTGCATTGCAGCACATGTCAGAGCATCATCCAGACCAAACCTTGTCCTCCATTGTATGGATGCTGGAAAGAATTCTCAAACCACCCTTTCCATGGGGTCCGATTCGCCCGCTTCTCAACATGAGCCGAGATGTCCTCCAGGGTTTATCGAATACATCTACTGGAGTTCTCAGAACGAAGAAGTTGGAGGCCAAATCTGTCGCTATAGTGCTCCGCTGGTGGAACGAGCAGTGGAGATTTGTGTCAAAGTCCTGCTTGAACATTGAGTCATGGTCATTTTGCATTCCAAATAGTACCATGACTGAATTTTGTCGAGAAATAATGGAATTGGCGGAGGCCCTCATTGCAGAGGATGGGTTGCTAACTTCTGCTACCGCGCTAGGCAAGGATGAGCGGGACATGATGCCTGTTATATTGGGGCCGGCGAAGGACAATTTCCGAGGAATGGAAAACATGATTCGACTCAAAGACAGGTGGCTGGTTGATGTGACAGTAAGGGTTCTGTGCAAGATCTTGACACGACTGCGCGAAAATAAGTTGGAAATCAATGCTGGTTCACGAAAGCTCATTACAGATGCCTGCATTCCCACTGGCGTTGTGGGAAAATACCTTCGCTCTACAAACCTCAATGATCAACAACGAGCAGAGCTACTGCAGGCACTTGGCCATGATGAAGACGTCCAAGTTATTCAACTGGGCATTTCATCAGATTTGTCAGACCAACGCACATCCACCTCTGGTTCTGTCCAGGTCAAGAAGCAAAGTAGGCTTGACGCTTGGTCAAAATCGGCACCGCCAGGTAGCATGGGCTCAGAGCCAACGAAATCTGCGAGAACAAATCGAGATGATGTTCTGGATTTGAGCCGATCTGCGGACAGCCCAATCCTCAAACAGCTCACTGCTCAGCGAGCAAAGGCAAAGATTGGAGGAGCCAAGGTACCCGATCCACGAGCTATCTCGGCCCTCAAGGAGAGCAGGATGAGAGAAAAGGCGGAGAAAGCGAAGAGGGATGCGGAGACAATCGCAAGAGCCAAGAAACTCCGAGGGGAGACGGTAACTGGTGAAGGGATTCAAAGTCTTGGAGGTGCTGGAAAAGATCACGGCCGAAGTGAAATCATGGTCAATAGTTCTGACGAAGATTCAGATGCTGACAGTGAGGACTCTGATTCTGCTGGACAGCTTGCCAGTTTGACTACTGGTGGTCAGAAAGGTTTGGATGAGCATGAAAAGAGACGACAGCAGGCTTTAAGGGACAGACTTCGCCGGCCTGTCAAGAAGGTCCGACAACAGCGATCTGTGAAGGAGATGAGAGCTCGCTTGATTCCTCCCATGGACAGACTGCACAACACCATATTGGCGTGGGATATTTTCCACCAAGGCAACGACCCACCAAAGGGGCCAGCACCCACTGAAGTTGCGACGACATATTCTGATCCTCGATCTTATCAGTCCACCTTCTTCCCGTTACTGGCCTCAGAAGCATGGCGCTCTTTTGTAACAGCCAAGGATGAAATCACGTCACAGCCCTTTGGCATAAAAGTGACGAGTCGCGCAAGTGTGGATAGTTACTTGGAAGTGTCTTTCACGATGCCCATGATTCAAAATCGAGAAAAAGGTGTTTCGGAAGGCGATATTCTGCTTGTGTCGGAAGACGAAAATCCGCTGCAGAACCCAGATTCGAGACACTGCTTGGCACGAGTTCATCGAAAAACGTATAAGAAGGAGCACGTGGAAATCACGTACCGCGTTGCCTCTCGAAACAATCCTTTGTCACTAGTCTTGACCCCAGGGACTAGTGTGTACGGCATTAAGGTGACAAATATGACAACAATCGAGAGAGAATATGCCGCGCTAGAAAGCCTCCAGTACTATGACCTAATGGACGAGATCCTGAAAGCCGAGCCGTCACCAATCATTCGTTACGGTGATGAAAGAATAACCAAGACGATGCAGAATTGGGCACTCAACCGCGGTCAAGCGCTGGCGGTGCTTGGAGCTCATGAGAATGACGGGTTCACACTCATTCAAGGGTACGTCTCCATTCGGAACTTTTTATAACCTCGATCAGCCGCTGACTAAAAAAAATCCCCCTCTGCAGACCTCCTGGAACGGGCAAAACAAAGACCATTACTGCAATGGTTGGATCACTATTGTCTGAGCAGCTTGCGCAGGTTTCGAATGGGGTTCCCGTAGTACCGTTGCGGCATTCGGCATTGACGGCACCAGCGGCTCAGGGACGCCCCAAGAAGCTTCTCGTGTGTGCTCCAAGTAATGCTGCTGTTGATGAGTTGGTGCTCCGTCTCAAAACTGGTGTCAAAACAAATGGCGGGAAAACCAAACCTATTACTGTCCTTCGTCTGGGCAGAAGCGATGCTATCAATACCGCTGTGAAGGACGTTACCCTGGATGAGCTCGTCCGTCTTCGACTAGAAGGCGACAACTCGAAGGACAAGGCCAAGGCAGAGCGAGATAAGCTTCACGAGGACGCAGGCAAACTCAAGGAGGAACTATCGGAGATTCGAACTCGCTTGGATGAGGCACGAGCCAAGGACGACGTAGCAAGTGTCAATGCCCTTAGCCGAAAGTTTGATGAACTGAAGAGGCAACAGATGCAAATTGGTAAGCAAATCGATGCCAATAAAGACAGCGGTAACTCGTTGGCTCGAGAAATGGAAATGCGACGACGGCAGGTGCAGCAAGAAATCCTCAACTCTGCGCACGTCATCTGTGCTACTCTCAGTGGTAGCGGACATGAAATGTTCCGTAATCTCGATGTGGAGTTCGAGACAGTCATTATCGATGAAGCAGCGCAGTGTGTTGAGCTGAGCGCTCTGATTCCATTGAAATATGGCTGCTGCAAATGTATCCTTGTCGGTGATCCTAAGCAACTTCCTCCGACAGTTTTGTCCCAATCCGCCGCGAGATTTGGATACGACCAGAGTCTGTTTGTGCGAATGCAGCAGAATCATCCCAAATCTGTGCACCTACTGGACATGCAGTATCGAATGCATCCCGAAATCAGCATGTTCCCGAGCAAAGAGTTTTATGAAGGGCAGCTACAGGACGGGCAGGACATGTCACAACTCCGACAGCAGCCGTGGCACAAGAGCGCGTTACTGGGACCTTATCGATTCTTTGACGTCGAGGGTGCGCAGTCCAAGGGACGCAAGGGCCAGTCATTGGTCAACACAAGAGAATTGGACGTGGCTTTGGAGATGTACGACCGCTTCAGCAGGGAGTACAAACAATGCGACCTGACGGGAAAGATTGGCATCATTACGCCATATAAAGCGCAGCTATTTGAGTTACGCAATCGCTTCAAAGGGCGATATGGTGAAGGCATCTCCGACATCATTGAATTCAACACCACGGATGCTTTTCAGGGTCGTGAGTGTGAAATCATCATCTTCTCCTGCGTACGAGCTAGTCCGACCGGCGGTATTGGCTTCATGACCGATATTCGACGTATGAACGTCGGTCTAACGAGAGCCAAATCGTCGTTGTGGATTCTTGGAGATTCCAGAGCCTTGGTGCAGGGCGAATTCTGGAAGAAGCTGATAGAGGACGCCAAGGCTCGCGATCGATACACTCGAGGAGACATTCGGGGCATGTTTAGGCGGCCTCTACAGCAAGTGGGATCTTCGGGTCAAAACTCAGCCCAATGTCCCTCGCCCATAGACGTTGACATGCTCGACGCACCGCCGCCTGCAGAGGATGATGATGGTGATAGTTTGAGTGTGACGCAGAAAAAGGATTTAAACGCGTCCGTCAGTGACGGCACCGCTGCAGTATCTGGTCCTCTCCCTGACACTATGGAATCGAATCAATCTCGACCGAGCGCCGATAGTAATTTCAAGGATGCTGGGCCTCGCGGTGGTGGCCCACCCATAATTCATACGTCATCCGAATCTCGAGTGTCCCAACACAAGAAACGGCCTTTGGACGGTGATGATTCTGGACAACAGGCTTCCAAGAGGGTACGTGACAGCCTCGCTGGCGAAACGAACGGTCAACGTCCGCATACAACTCTGACAACGAAACAGATTGCACACAGCAGACCTCGGGGTGGTCTCATGGGCAAATTCGGTCAAAAGCCGATGACGCCATTGCAGCAGCCTAAGGATCCCTCCGCAATGTCAGTCCTTGGGATGGTGCCGCCGGAACGGCTGCCAGCTCAGGTGGCAATGAACTCCAATGCGAAGGCACTGCATGCAGGACCACCTGGATCGGCTACCCCATCGTCCCGACCCAGCGGCTCCATAAGTAGCGGCGCAAGGGTATGCAATTGAGGGGAGAACTGATCAGAGTCTGACTACGGAGCACTTGCTAATCATGTTTGTCTCTAGCCTGCGAAAAAACCGCCTCCGCCACAAGGCCCACGAAAGAAGCCGAAGCCAAGTCTCTTTGTGCCTAAGAAGAAATAAATGAGCACACCATGAAGGGACAGACAGGATAGCAAAACAGATTTTTTGGGAGTTTTCCCGGCCTTCTTTGCGTAGGTACTTGGGGTCACAAACACACTCACACGTGCCCTGCCCCTTCTTTTCCCCATTACATCGACCCGACGTTTCAGCTGCATTGCGGTGGCGCTCTGCCTATGGACGGATGAATGCATCTAGGTACCAGGCGTTCTTTGGACTATATTTACCGCCATCTGTATCCTTGTTTCCTTTTCTTTATCTGCTCATAGTATTGCTCTTAGCGAGTCTGACACTCGCTTTCGGTTGAGACGGCATGTAACATGATGATGCGACCAAACGACAGTGACGGGGTCAATCAGCCCAAAGCCCACGTTCCAAATGACATGAAGGCTGTCGATTTCTTTCTGCCTTTTTGAAAGGGTATTAAGAACGCTTCCAAGTACATACACACCCACAGCACACACACATGACTCATGTAGAAACCACTGGCCACGCGTATACCTACGTAGAGCTGCATCAACGCGGGGAGACGCTTCTTCTTCAGCAAACGAGATGAAGCTCTACTGGCCGACCAGGGTTACAGCCTCACAAAGAGCCGCGATATCAAGATTTACCATACCGTGGTCTCGGAACTATTGTGTGCTTTTAGCACATAATGGGCCAAATTACACATCATGGCTCCACGGTACAACCTCATCGGGTGAATTGGTGTAATCAGAAAAAGCATGTGCAAGCTGTTCCTAGCCAATGGGAGGAAAAGGGCCGGGGATAAAGTGTGGACACGACACAGATCCCATGGCAGTTGTTGCCAGTCGATTTTGTGGCGGAGGCGATGTGGTCAATTACGTCCTTGGGATGAAGCGGAGTTGGCTTCTAGAAAGGCGTCCGTCGGCACAACAGAAATAACTTTCTTTGTCTTCTGCAGGATGTGGAGAAAGGTTTGGTTTATTTCAAACACAGGGAAGGACGACATGTTGCCAACGATGTGTGCGTTCCTGTGAAAGGTTTGCTGGCCAGGTCGGATGAGCTTGATAGACCGGGATGGCAGACATGGGATAGGTGAGGCAGATGGTAGATGGTAGATGGCAGATGACAGATGGCAGATGACGGCGAACGGCAGATGTTACGGCGTAGATAGCAAAGATGGGACGAGAGATGCACGTGGGGTTGGGAGATGATCACTTTCCGCTCTTTTCCCGCCGGCCGGTGAGAGGCTTTTGAGTCTTGAAAAGTTGACCTGGTTATGTACCTCATGTGGAGCCACCGCACGGACTTGAAGTCGCGTGGTGGCCCGCAGTTGTGAGGTAGTTGCCGGCTGTCAGACTGGCAGGCCACATCGGATCAAGCAATCGGATCAAAGGATTCCAAGCTATCACATCGAGAATATTTCAAAGCAGATGGAGTACCTCTTGTGCCTTCATCAAGCCATCCTACTCACCAGAGCTCTCAATCTCCCTCATCATACACAAACCCTGCGCTGCAAACTTTGTCGTCATGACATGCCTGCGAATTTTCTTTTTCGCCCGCCGTGGCGCGCGGTCCAACAACGCGAAATGTCACCTTCCCTGTCGTGGTGGTGAAAAAAAAAGAAAACATTGAAAGCTGACCGTCTGCGTTATCGACTACCCTGACTACCCTGACGGGCAAGACAGACCGGGGCAAGGGGCCAGAAGTCGTCGACTCGTACCCGGTGGAATTTGGCTTTTGCTGAGGCAGGCCAAAAGACGAGGCCTTTGATGGCGTTGGGACCGCATCACCAAGTATGTACTCCGTATGGCGAGAGGGTTTGCCTTGAGCTGACCCGGCATGGCAAGGTCACGTCGCCCTGGCCTCACGCGTAGCCTCGGCAGCCAGAATGTTTCCATGGATCCAGTAGGCCCGGATTGCCGTGCGATGACAAGGGAGCTTCATCGCTTGACATGGCCAGCATTTCCATGTACATACCCGGCAAGACGACCCTGTCATCTCTACGGAATATGTATGTATCGACAACCGAGTCAAGCAGACAGATGCCTAGCGATGACATCCTTGCAGTCCAACGCCGAAGTCACCGACCCTGCCATCGGAGAGCCGCGCAAACTTACGGAGTAGCGCGGCGCGCCTATCTACGGATATGTACTGCGTGCACTGGGCAGTGTGTTTCTTTGTTTGCTTTGTTCCCGTTTGTTCCATGACACCAAGTCCACCGTGTTGTTGATTCCAGTCCCGAAGTTACAGCATACAACCTCAATTCTGCTGGAAGAAAAGCCAAAATAATCTCGTCGGATTCTCCGGAAGAGACCATCGCCGGCCGCAGCGACTTATTCGACTTGGTGACGTCAAGTCCCTGTTGGTCATCCGCGCCGATTGGTTCACCTGTGGTGAATTAAAACCCCCGTCAAGACATTTCTCAGATCCCAGCTACAGACGAACCTGTGTGCGCCAATGTACGATTGACTGTCTCGAAACTCGCAGACTATTAGGTTCTAGTGAAAAGGTCCTAATCAGTCATCAGCCAGGCGCTTGGCTGTCGCGCAATTCGACTTGCACCGGACTCTTCGAGGTACATGTGCGCCAACACTGGCTCGGAGCTTCTGCTGAAGAAGTTCTCTCTTGACCAAAACCTGCGTTGGCCAGTGTTGAACAGAGGTCAAGCCAGCATAGTAGCCATGGCTCCTTCGTTTCGTCGAAAACACAGACACGCGGCATCGGTTTCCACTGGCGCCGCTCCGTGCTTATCACCATTGGAATTTTCTCCTTTCACTCTCTCTCTCCGCAGCCGCTCGGGACGCGAAGACTCTCCACGCACCACCGAAATGACGACGTGGACACGTCCTCGGTCCTGCTCACAGCTTCAGAATGTCCGCAGTAACCGGTATGCCGGAGACTTGCACGACACTATGCTGCTAGGGGAGAGATCTCGTGCACGCGAGGCAGGAGACGATGTGGCCGCCCTGGTGGATTTCTTGAGGAATCATCCCCCTCCTCCCGACAACTTCATGTCGATCCCGTTTGAGGACAAGGAGGACGAAGGACGAGGCCGATGGTCCAAGATCAAGGATATAGCGAAGAGAAGCAAATCGATGCCCAGAGAGCCGCAGCAGATTCGGCTTCCTGATTCTGCGGTGGCTGGCATGACGACGGATGGTCATAGACACATTGCTATCTCCATCCCCTGGGAAGCTGCCCCATTCGGCCAGGACATGAGATCGCAATATCCTGTCTTCACTCTGGATCGGCCACCGGAGGACACACCTACCAGAAAGGATTTGGTCCGGACCTACAAGAACGAAAAGGGCGTCGTTACTGTGTTGCGACCTGTCTCAGAGGCACTTGAAGCAACCGACAGGCCAGCAACGACATCGAAACCTCCTCGCCGCCCTCGTCCAAATTCCCACGGGCATTATCCCCCGCCACTACCGCCTCACAAGCCTACCAGTAGCGCCGGCCGAAAGGTCCCTCACGACTACATTGGCGCGCTTCCTACAAGCTTTGACACTTCATTGCTGGACGATAGCTCCGCGCCGTGGCACATTTCGCAGCACACTCTCCGACGAAGTCTATCGTCACGAGACGAGACCGAAACGCAGAGAAATCAGCAACATCGACTTTCTATCCAGCCATCCATCTATTCTACTCGTGTTTTAAGCACCGCCAGCCGCTCCAGATCCAGGAACGGTCGTTCTATGCCATCCATGCATGTCGCGTTGCAGTATACAGAGCCGCCGCCCAAGACGGCTTCCCCTGAGCACGAAGACGCTAGTATGTGTCCCCGAACACCCGCCTCACCGAGAAGCAGGAAGGCTGCTGTCCAGGACAAGAAGCGGAGGGATCTCGAGGCTATGCGACATGCCAAGTTGCCGGATTTCCCAAGAACGGAGAAGCTGGCGGTGGAAGCTGTTCATCCGCAGGCGCCGACAAGGCCTGCGCCATCTCCTCCGGGAATAAGAGACAAGGGGGGAGAAATCACAGGGGAGAGTATGTCAGGGCCGAGACTGACGCTGAGTAACCTCATGGTGGTGATGAACATGGAGCCAATGCCTGAGACGGAGCTGGAACCGCCAGCGCAGCGATCTCAGGAGACGAGAGGGTGGGATGGGTCTGTCCCGGAGTTGGAAGAGCGTTTAGCATCATTGATGGCTGTAGACACCCAACTACAGCAGCACTCAGTACCATTGATGAATCTAGACACGCAAAAGCTCCAAGTGCAGAAAGACCTTCCAGACCTTCCAGTACCATTGATGACGGTCAACAAGCCGAGCCCACTGACCCCTCCTACTTCAGCACACGGCTCCCCGCCGCAAAAGCACAGCACATCAAACCAGATCCCCCTGCCACAACCCCACGAATGGAGTACCATTCAGGGGCAAGAGCAAAGAGCGCGCGAAACCATGTTTTCGGACAAACCCGCTACGCAGATCTCAACCTCTGGAGATGTCCCCCACGAACACGATACCCCTCCCACGCCGCAGGCAGACAAGGAAGTCCTGCAAGTATACGAAACATTTCGAGAACATCGTCTGCGAGACATGGAGCGTCGATTATGTCGGCTGGAACAAAATGGCGATATGTGGCTGCAGGCGCTTGTTCCGGTTCTGCAGAACATGGATCGGAGGAGCTTGGATACGGGACCGGGCTGCCTAGATCAGGATAAGCTCGTGAAGCCCTTGGGGGGCCACGTGCGAGATTGGGCACCGGAAGGAGGCGTCAGGGGTACCGCACGAGTGGGTTTGCAACCCGGGTGTCTATTTCGGAGTTCTAGCGTATCGCAGTGCGGACATGGTGAACAGAGGGAGAAGTTTACGGGGAAGGGAGATGAGGATGAGGCGTGGAGTGGTGGTGTTGGGGGGAGGGGGGATGCGAGTGGGTTGGATACTATTGAGCCGTTGATGAGGGAGTTGGCGGGGGGAGGGAGAGAGGGAGGGGGGATTTGGAGGAGGAATACGACGAGGGGGGGGGTTAGGGATGGTGAGTGGGAGATGAGTGGGAGGTGAGTGGAAGTAGTGGAAGCTGAGAAGCGAAAACTGTGAAAGTTGATGAGTTCATGAGGGCAGAGGCTGTTTGGGATACGAAGCTTGAACAGAAAGCTGTGGAGTCATCACAATGGAAAGCTGGAAAGCTGTGATGGGGACAGCGGGACAGCGGGAGCAAGCAAACGTTTTCCCTACCTATTTGATATCCACCCTCTCTTCATCTTTTTACTTTGTTCTTTCATTTTCATTTCTTGTCTATTTCTTTAACGGTGTCATCTCTCCCTCTTTTCTGTCTCTTTGTATACTATTCTGTTTGTTTCTCATTTTTCATTTTGGAAACACGGGGTGTTTTCAAGAAGATTCGCGGTGGTCTTGACCTTTATTTATTGTACTGTGGGCGTCAATGGGTACATATGTATTACAGTGGGTTAAAGTCGCAGACGGACGGGACAAGACAGAACGTGCGAGCAATCGCAGAGCATAAATAGTTGAGAGTATGTAGAACTAGAACTGAAGATCAATGAAGCGTGGGCAGGTCCCACTGCACGGGGTTTTCGTTCATGTTTATGTCTGCGCTGCGTGTATCATTGTGCATCTGTGCATCTGTGCAGAGTATCGAGTCGTCGTAGCTCAGTAGGTAGAGTACATTTATATATGTAACCATATCCCGCTACATACCTACCTTACTTTACTTTACGTACACATCTTGGACTCGCCCAAGGAAGGACATCTATGGTCCACGAACGCAGTTGCTTTGGGATACGATTGTGCATTTTGGATTAAGAACACGTTTCGCAAATGGCAACATCTCTGGGAATCTCAACTGGTTCTTTCAACGTCGTTACCTTGTGAAGGTTTCGAATCTTCTTGAGACCACGATGTGCAACCCGACCATGCAAAATCATACATCTCTCGGGCCTTGACACCCGCAAATAGGAGTGCAATTGACATCATCGTGTTCTTCTGGATATTCTTACGCAAAGTGACCATTCAGTCTTGGTGGTTTGAGACCGGAATTCTCGCAATCACAATGACGGCCGGGGTCCGTCCGCCCGACCCGACCCGTTTGTACCTTCGGACGAACCACGTTCATTGTTCTTCATCATTTCCCCTCGAGACCTTTTCCTGTTCACTCTTAGATAGACAGGATAAGACGACTGATGCCAAAGGCCTGCGATACTGTGTGACGTTTTGAATCTTGATATTTGCATGCATGCATGCATGCATGCTTTCTTTGCTTTCTCTTTGCGAATCCAACAGTCCTACTCTCTTCTATCCATATGTGAATAATATATAAAATCGAAATGTTATGACGGGATCACCAAAATAAAATCAAGGTCAGTAAAAGCTTTTGTTGGTCGCGGTTGTGCCGGCACCGACTAACGGAGTATGTATGTACCTACAGACATGAATGTACCCAGGATGCACCGCCAAGCCGGCCCTATCCGCTGTCAGACAGGCGGCCCGCTCCCGAAGTCGATGACGGCATGCATATGCATGTACATACATACATACATACATACATACATACATACATACATACATACATACATACATACATACATACATACATACATACATACATACATACATACATACATACAACATACATACATGACGCATGTCCTGCATCGACTGAACATCCTTAGACTAACAACAACTGTCAAGCCGCAGAATCCGGGTCGTACAGTTTGGAGGAGGGTTTCCGACGCAACTTCAAAAAATCACAGAGTGGGTGGTTCACGAAAACAAGCGGTTCACCACACAATCAGACGATACGCATGGCCGTTCACCACGTGAGATAGGCTCTTTCACAGGACAAGGGCGGTTCACGACACATCTATCAGAACTTACTCCAACACAGGATTGGGCGATTTACACACAAGGGCACTCATAACTCGAACACTCACACTCAGACACTCACACTCAGACACTCACACTCGGACACACACACAATCGTGCAATCCCCATAACACCACCATGCCCTCCCTCCCCTGGATCTTCGTCTGCCCCTCCAGCCGCGGCATAGGCTTCCACCTCACCCGACACCTCCTCCAAACGACCACACTCCCCATCCTCGCCACCACCCGCAGCAAAGACCTCGAAGCCGCCAAACAAGCCCTCTTATCTGGCCTCCAACATCAGCAGCAACATGACGAAAACCCCCTTACCCACCGCCTCACCCTCACCCACCTAGACGTCACCCACGAATCCTCCATCCAGCAAGCCTCCCTCCTCGCAAAATCCCTCTTCCCCCCTCGCACTCACCACCTCCACCTCTCCTTCGCCATCCCCGGCATCCTCACCCCCGAGAAATCCCCCTCCCAAATCGACGCCTCCTCCAGCCTAGCCATGTTCCAAGTCAACGTCGCAGGCCCGCTCCTCCTCGCGAAGCACTTTGTCGAATTCATGCCCCGGAAGGCTACTATTCCTGATGGGGACTCCTTGAAGGAGAGCCGGCTACCGGAGCATGCGACGTGGATGTTCATGTCCGCGCGGGTGGGATCCGTGACGGAGAATAAATTGGGGGGCTGGTATTCGTATAGGGCGAGTAAGGCTGGTGTGAATAGTGTGGCGAAGAGTTTGGATTTGATGTTGGGGGTGAGGAGTGGGAGGAGGGCTTTGGCGGTGGCGTATCATCCGGGGACGGTGAAGACGGATTTTAGTAGGGAGTTTTGGGGGAGTGCGCAGGCGGGGAGGGGGTTGTTGGAGGTGGAGGATGCGGTTGGGAAGATGGTGGAGGTGGTGAGGGGGTTGGATGGGAAGGGGGAGAGGGGGAAGTGTTTGGATTGGAGAGGGGAGGTGGTGCCGCCGTGAGGGATTGATTGGGAGTTTGCGCCGTGGGGTGTTGAAAACGGAAGGCGTGGTTAGGATATAAAAGAGTGAAGAAATAGGTAGGGACGTGGGTGTGGAGGTTTGGAGAGCTGGTTCTCTGATGAAGGAGAGAGTAGGGAAAAGTCTTCAGTATGTAGAGCTGGGCACGAGCAAGGTGGTATGCTTGGCGGCCAGCAAACAAGCAGCCACTACACCTCATCATGGAGCAGTGCTCGGCGTTGAATACATAGACTAAACTCATACATGTACATTAATGGCAGCTCGAGGCCTGCTTTCTATCTCCCGTTTCTGTGTTCACACAGCCGTCTACATCTCCTGATCTAACGGTCCCTCAACCAACGCCAATGGCTCCGTCGTCTTATAATTCCACTTCTTGGAAAGACGCCCGATCAGGCGTGATGGCCGGTTTCCCCTCTGCTTCGTTTACTGTCAAGCCGCCCTCTTCATCTTGATCCCCATTCTCGTCTTTGTCTTTGTCTTGCTTTTGGTCCTGGTCTTGGCTTTGATCGGGATCAGCATCGTTTGCTGCGTCGCCTTGGGTGCTGGACGATCTTGATCGCAGGGCGACTGTCTGCTCCTCCTTGTCCTCCAGCGTCAACTTTTGTAAGTCATCTACTTGTGAGTCGGTCTTGTCATTTCGCTCAGAATGATGGTCGGCGTTGGCACTGACAGCCCCATGCTGCTTCGTCTTGTCGTTTTCCTCGTCAATTTCGGATACATCGTCTTCCTTATTACCCTGCTCCCTTTCGCCAGGTTCGCTGGTCGCCTCGGCAACTTTGTGGGAAGCGTCTGCCGAGGGCGCCTCATCCTTGGGGGGAGCAGGCGGCGGCGGCGGCGGCGGCGAGGAGATCTGTTCTTCGCTAGGAGGCCCCGGCCTCATGGCGTCCAGATAAAATTTGGTCACGCCCAAGATGCGGCCATTCTTCTCACACGCATCCACCCATTCTGGTCGCACCACGGGTATGTTCATCTCGACAGCCTTCTCCCAGGCGGTGCCTCGTCCCTCGGTAGTGACAAAGTGCGTTGTGTCAATGCGCACGCCGTCGACAATCTTGGCTCCAATACGCTCCACAGCCATGGTCAGCCTCTCCCTGGCAGCAGCGGGCAAGATGCCCGTCGTGATGGTGACACCGCTCAGATCCGTCATTTTGTGTGTGCGGACCGTGACTTTCTCGCTCGTCCGCGTGCCGGCCGTCGTTCTCAGGACCAAGTGGAACGTATATTCGGTGTCGACTGCTAACCCGCTGATCTTGGTGCTGTGCATCTGCAAAGGCCGCGGAATATTGCCGGCCTTTTGGCCATTGCGATACAGGCTCAGCGATATCAGATCCGCTGTAGCAAGCTCAATGGGGTCCCATTCGAGCACCACAGATGTCTGTGTGGCATTTCGGCAGCGCAGCGCTGGGTTCGTGGGTTCCGAGGCGCCAAAGGAGTGGAAGATGCGGTCTTGCAGGGCGCGAAACTTTTGCTCTTGCGCAGTCTCCTTTTCCGTGTTTTGCGAGACGGCGATGTCGACGATGCTGCCGGAGGAGATATTGGGTGGAAGAAGAATGGAAGGGAACTCAATCTGTTGTCGTTGCGATTAGAGAGGTCAGGCCGCAATCTAGTCAAGGGACTAGAGCAGGAGAGGATTGGCCATGGATTTTTCGGAACGTACCAGTCTCTTGTCCGGTGTCAAAAGGACCGTGACGCCGGCATCAACCTTTCCAACAGTGAGGGAAACGAGCATTCTGGCTCCCCGGACGGCGCAGCCGCGTATTGGGAACGGTCTCTCCTGATGATGGCTTCGGGATAAGTTTGTGCGACACAGCTAAGAGAGGTAGGTGTCTGGTGCTCCGTCGAATTGGCGCAGTCGCGTCTACTACCGAAGGCGCTTATATATCGATTGAGAATAAAAGCAGTCGGAACGTCGTCTTCGGGCGAGATCGTGAAAGTGTGCGGGTTAATTGAGGACGTGTGAAGTCTGGTGTACGTAGTGAAAGCAGCAAGTACGGCATCATGGCATGGGTTGAGGTTGGACTTGGAGACAGGCACTGGCTTGTGATTCGTCGATGCTCTATCTACGCTCCACCCTAGTTCTAGATGACAGAATTGACGACAGTGACCGAGTATTACCCTGTCTACAGCCATCTTCGGGCCACGGTGACGATTCCCTCAGTAAAGCAGTAGAACATGGCAAGCTGTTCGAACGAGGTGATGATTTTGAATGATCGGGCGAGAGAAGCCATTGCGACCATCTTGCTCAGTATCAAGACATACATAGGTGTCTGGAAGATGGTTTCCACTACATGCATGTTTCAAGAATAGGCACACGCTCAATCCAGCTACATATATTGATTGAATCGATTGCACAAGTCGAGCACCGGACTTTGATACGGCTCAACCCGCAAGGTATCGTGATACATTACACACAATTATAAATACACCCTCATTCCGTCCCATGGCCAGATGAGAAGAATGAAAGGCCGCATACGCTACGCCAGCTGACGCTTGCAATGCGCTGCCAGTGCACCAGCAACGACAGTCCCAAATCGCTCTCTACTCTGTGTAGCAGCCTTGCAAGGGTCATGGATCGACATCCAGAGAGTCCCCCGAATTTGCGCCCCCTCTGGACTGCTACCACCAGGCATCGACGGATGATAGCCAATCTTATACAAGGCCTCATAAACAGCCCGCGTCAATTTACGCTGCATAGCATTCCGCACCACAGCCGACGCGCCGCCGGAAACGGTCGCAAAGATCCACAACGGGCGCTCTTGTACCATACGAGCATAACCGGCTTTGATTTTGGGACTTAGCGGATGGCCACGGGGCTGGAAGTAGCGCAGGTCGAAAGGGTTCAGAACATGTCGGGGACTGTAGCCTAGCTGGACAGCGTAGTCTTTTTGGATACTCGAGAGCTCCAAGCCGCCCTGGAGCCGCACCATGCGCCCGTTATCAGGCTCGATGCCGTATTTGATGAGGAAATCTCGCCCAGGTTGATCCGTAAGGAGCTTGCCGTCTTGTCTCATAAAACCCGCCACGTCGGTGGGGATGAAGCGCCTTACGAGCTTGGAACCGAAGCTCTTGTTAGGACTGGAGTCCTTTTTGGGACGGGAACTCTTGTTAGGACCGAAACTCTTGTGATGACCGGAGCCTTTATCAGGATCGAGGCTCTTGCTGGAATCGAAGCTCTTATTGGGGCGGAACGTCTTAGAGCCGGAGCTCTTGTCATGATCGAAGCTCTCGTTGGGGAAGAAATCCCTGGCGGTGACGTAAGCTCGACACTGGAGTGCAATGGATATGCCGGGCGAGCGAGGCAGCAGAAGCAGAGGTCGCCATGGCGCTCTGGTTATCGCCATTGGAGGATGTCGTCGGGGGGTGCTGCAAGTAGCATGTTCGCTCGTTCGGAATAGAGATTTTTTTGAAGAAACGAGCCAAGGAATGGACCGAGTCAAGTCGATATCGGAGGACAAAGATGGAAGCCTTGGGCTTGCCGCTTTGGTTTGAAAGAATACGAAGGCAATCTTGTCGTGGCTTTGGACTACGTATTCTAGGGTTGCGAAGGCAGCCTTGTCACCACGTTTGTACCTGTGGCTTGACTAGCAGTGCGACTTAGTCGCTGTTAAGGAGAACTAAGGATTACACGCAGATTTGTACTGTGGCGGAGGTCACATACCAGCACAACCATGTACAATCGCAATCGCGGCCGTATCATGGCTTGTTCATTGGTCAGCCTTGTGGCGGCGGGTACAATTTTTTCTTTTTTTGATATTTTTTTGCTTGCGCCCACGTGAACAGCCATCTCAAGAAACTGTGAATCCCACGGCGCATAGCGAGCAATATTTGATAAAATTAAGACGCACGATAATAAGGCATGCCATAGCTTGTATGGAAGGCAAATGGACAGCAGTCCGCAGCATCGCAGATGGAGTACTCTGTAGAGATACCTATGTACGTACCCTACGGAGCACATACAATCATACAAAGGCAGTTGTCGGTGGCGGCTGGACTGACCGCTCGAGGTGTAAAAGGTGTAAAGCCCCCACCGCATACATAGCTCAGGCCGAGCCATGCCCAAACTTGTGGCCGGGTTCATAAGCACACCGTCCCTTGCTCTGGGCCTTCCCGTGAACCCTCCACTTTACAACCTCGTTCCAGCAACCGACATCCCATCGATATCTCTTGCCTGCAGTCGTAGCGCTCCCTTGCACGCGAATACTCGGTAGACCTTCTCATCAAAACCAACTCCATCACACGCATTCTCAGCACTCTTAGCCAATATGCCCAAGAACAAGGGAAAGGTATGTGCGAAATGCGAAAACCCAACCCGTGGCTCCCGCCCGTGTTGCCCCGCCCCCGCTATCCATGCGCCCACACACTCTTTGTCTTGTGCTGCTGCTCCTCGCCTGCCGAAGAGATTGAGCATGCGCTGGGCAAGGTGATGAGGAGTTCAAGGAAAAGATAGGGAAAAGAGGAAGAAGAAGTAGAAGAAGAACTAGTATTCTAACACAGTTGAAATAATAGGGCGGCAAGAACCGCAGAAGAGGTACCAAGGAGAATGACGACCAGCGCCGTGAGTTGACGTTCAAGGAGGACGGTCAGGAGTACGCTCAGGTCATCAAGATGCTTGGAAACGGGCGTCTCGAGGCGCTCTGCTTCGACGGCAGCAAGCGCCTTGCCAACGTACGTGCTTCCATGCAGTTTTACTACCATCATTTCCTGCCCCATCGCTGACGAACTCTCCACAGATCCGTGGCAAGATGCGAAAGAAGGTCTGGATCAACCAAGGAGACATCATCCTCCTGTCTCTGCGTGATTTCCAAGACAACAAGGGCGATGTCATCCTCAAGTACACTTCGGACGAGGCCCGTTCTCTGAAGACGTACGGTGAACTGCCGGAACACGCCAAGATCAACGAGACGGATACCTTTGGCCAGGGCGAAGACGGAGAGGGCTACTTTGAGTTCGGCGACGCGGAATCTGACGAGGAGTCCGACGAGGAGAAGAAGAAGGAAGTCGACATTGATGACATTTAGAGAAGAAGTGACAAAAAGCCAACGATCCTGTGGGGTCAGGTCTCTTTTTTTTCTCTTTTCTTCCTTGCCGCGTCCTCGACGGATTTTCTCCGTGGGCGTGTCAAACAAAGGTCAAAAAATATTTTACCCCCAGCCAAGGTTTGGGCTTGGGTGTTTCTTGGCACCATGTGGCCTGAAACGCTTGCCCCGACAATGATTCACGAGAAGCTCCAAAGGAAACAGAAACATGACTGGCCACACTCCTTGCCCTTTATCCATTACCCTCCCCTCCTCCCTTCTTATCTTCACCCGTGTACCATTCACGGATTCGCTCAATACCCCTAACCGTCTTGGCCGGAGCCGCGCGATGTTATGGGCCGCGGTTGAGAAACGCACATCCCAACTGTGTCCATGTACACACACGCAACACTTGTCTTCTCTCTCAACCCCTTGGGGAATGAGTGCAGGCGCGCGAGGAAACCTGGCTTGGTTTCTTCGTGTCCAGCTCATCCTGCTTGGGTCCCGCGACAGGTTTTTCTTTCGCAGGAGTAGGAGGTTTGGGGACCGCCGTGGTGGGAGAGACGTCACGGCGCGTCCATTTGTCATGGTTCCAGTTTCCTTTTTCTTTATATCTTTTTGTTTCTAGTTTCTGGCTCCCTCTGCAATAAAAGCAAATAAAAGTTCGTGTCGTCTTGGAAACTTGGTGGTAGTGATGCCGTATAGTGTCCGTTTTTGTCGGCTCATGAAAAGTCTACGGATCATGAGGTGCAGTATGTTTCTATTGCCATTGTTTTTGTTACATGATCCCGCACTCCACACCCTACATGGACTCACTTGCATACGTTCAGGTTGTAAGCATTCTGTGCATCCCAAGTCACGACAAAGTCCCTCCCTCCACAGACGTACATGGTCTCCTCCCCCTGCGTTGGATCCAACGCCCACCCTCCTATCTTAAGTACCAGAAGCGGTCATCTCCTTCACTTCGCACGCTCGACTCACACACATGCACAGAAACACCCATATATCTGGACAGAACCCCTGGTTAGCTAGAGCAATGTACTACATATGGCGAAGCTTGTGCCCCGATAAATAACTTGAATAGACAGTACAGTGGCACACCCCAGACTTGAGAAGGGCTTTGAAACTCAGAGACAGAGCACTGAAGGGGGGTGGGTAATCACTATGACAAAGGGCCCTTAGAGAAGTATGATTCTCTGGGCTTTTGTGCATTGTTTGCTACTTGGAAGGACCTTTTTGTCTTGATAACCATGGATAAACATCGTCCCAGATGGACCGACCGACCTTTCAACGCCTCCAATGCCCATGATGAAGCATCTCGCTTGCTGGCTATTTGTGACACTTCCCCCCTCTCCCTCTCCTCTTCCTTCCGGGCCTCTGATTCTCAAACTTCCTACATTCCGTAGTTTGTTCTTCCTACTACTATGCTCCCTCTCTTTTTTACCCCTGAACCCCCCCC